>CAUYSK010087034.1:0-28876 GCA_963575035.1 Avahi laniger | reverse complement strand
GATGAAGGTTCTGGGACTGGAAACTAATTTCCACAGCATCTAGGTCATGGCTTGTGTCTGGGAGGGGAAGTGCAGTTTTCAAGGTCTACCCTGTGAATCTTTGAGATTTTGAGCATGTGAATAGAGATCCATTCAAACATTACATTCAAATGATATTAAAAACAGTATGGAGAAAATCTGCATGTTAAGAAAAGAATGGTTAAGTATGTTATAGTATATTTTTGTTTCCAAATACTACTTTAAATGAAATTATTTTGTAATTTAATGCCCTTTGGGACTCTGTAAAGATTGTGAAATGACATAAAAAATAGTTATGCTATAATGTTAAATGATAAGTGAATAAAATAAACTATGTATATGTAATAATATATTATAGCTGTATTAAAAATGTACACATGGAAAACTAGAGGAACATAAATGAAAATGTAAACGATTATCTTTCAGTGATAAAACTATGAGTGAAATTTTCCTTTCCTGCATTTTCTTAATTTTCTTGAATAATTTATATTGTTTCCATAACATAAACTTCCAAAATGAATATTTAAGTTAGACTTTGATTATTGCACATCTATTGAATAAAACTCAAAGGCGCAGTAAGCTGATTTCTGTCCGGCTTCTCTTTTCCTAAAACTGTAAAAGGAATTTTTAAAAATAAATGAAGAACATTTCTCTCTTTTATAATTTTTTCCACCACTTTCCTTAGCAAAAGAAAATTCTCCAAAGAATTGTCTACACCATGTATTTATTTTGTCATCTCCTGCTTGCTTCTAGATCCACTTAAATCTGACTTCTCACTTCTTCTACCCTTGTTATGGTCACCAGTTACTATTGTATCACTGAATCCGATAAGTGCTTCAGTAATTTTATCACTTGATCTCTCTGTTCTCCTTGAAACATGGATTTTATTTAGCTTCCATGATGTCATGCTCATGATTTTCTCATATTTCAGATGCCATTTGTGCACCTTTAACCCCCAATATGCAAACGAAAATCATACCATTGGCTTCCTTCAAATGAGCCCCTTCTCTAGTGTCCCTTATCTTGCAAAATTGCCGTCATCCGCCCAGTTGTTTAAGCAAGAATTCTGCAGGCTATATTTGGTGTCTCTATCTCATCTTCAAATTCATTTTGGTATCAAGTCCTATTGATTTACGCTCACAAACAAAACCATATCCCAATCCTCATAATGTGTCGCGACATGAATTTCATGTACCATCACTTTTAAAATGAAATAAAATACAATGGAAAAAGATAGAAGAGAATAGCAAAAAAATTTCATAGACTGTTTAACATTTTTCATGGAAATTTTGTATTAGCTACAAGTGTGCTATGTGCTACAATGTAGTATTCTGTATGAAAGGAGTCATTTTTGTGAGTAACATTAAAAACAAACTAGAACACACCGTCCTCACTACTCTGCTTGCTTTTGGTTTGCACTATCTGATACATTTCCTAAATTGTCAAAACTGCTACAAGAGTAATCTTAAACAGTTCCAAATCTGATCATACCATTCCTGCCTTTAAACATTTCCTATACATTCTTAGCGCCTTTTGAATAAAATCTAAAACCCTAAACATGACAGTTTAGCTTCTGCACTACCCAGCAGCTTCCTGTTTGTCTGCACTGTCTCTCACTTCTATGACCGAGTCACATCGACCATCTTCCAGTTCATCAAAAACCCTCTGCATCCTTCTGACCTCTGGTCTTCTTATGTTCTGCACCCTCTCCTAGAGATTTTGTGTCCATTCTCCCTTCAACTCTCCGTATCTTTCAATTCTGCAGATCTCAGCTTCCACTTGACTTTGCAGAAAATACAGAAGCTACCAAAAGAAACTCTCTGCATTTTCCACCATAAAAACTACAAAACAACATTAATCCACACCCATTTTTTCTTCCTCTATGTGTATGTGTGTGTCCCTGTTGTCATCTAAGGTGATCATGCAGTGATCACTTTCTACCTCTGAGGTAACTCACTGTATTGATCATATCTTTTATCTCATTTCTATTCACTCTCTCCTTCTCTCCTGGATCTTTCTGGTTAGATTATATATAATACACACACACACACACACACACACACATAATACTTCCATGTTAAAACAAATAAATGATCGCAAAACCCTTGCAACTCTAAATTTCTTGTCAACTACCGATCAATATTAATTTTTGGAGTTATGCTGAAAGGAGAGCCTTTCACAATTGCAGAAAGTTTATTTGGGAGATGATTTCAGCAGGTTGTAGAGAGTGAACAGAAAAGGAAAAAACCCAATATAAAAGCAGACTATCACAGTGACGACTATAGAGCCTTCTGAGCAGAAAAGAGAAAACCTTTTGGAATCGTGTGCCGGAAGAATGGCGTGGTGGAACGTTTGTCTACCAGCTGCTACATCCCAGAGGCTGGGGGTCCTCCTTGAAGGAAGTAACACCTCTGAACCGCAGAGCCATTCCTGCTCACTCAGCAGCAGAGCGGGCTGTCAAACAAAGGCAGAACAACTCATAACATGCCCTTCCGGACTCTACTATGTGTCTTCCCAATGCGTTTCAATCTGGACTCAAGACATATCACTCTACTGGCATTGCTCTCAACACCGCCAACTTGTTGGAGATAAACCGAGTGATACCGATGTAGCGGCACCAGACCTCAGAGTTTGACAAACGGCAGCGCACGGTGTTGAGAAGGATAGAGAGGCAGTGGTTCAGGGAACGATGCGGTGGCCCATTCTCCATGTTCCATGATCTTTTAGCAGGATTTGGCTCAGTGGCTCACTTTCTTCTTCTGAGAACACAATCTTCCCTTTTTTTCCATGATATATGATTTTACTGCAATCCCATTGCTGCTAATTCGGCCTCCTTTGCAGATTCCTCTTACTATAAACATTGGAGCTTCTTAGACTTCAAACCTAGACTCTGCTCTTTGCATGCCATTTTCTCATTTCTTGTGCTGCCTTATTGCTGTCTAACTCTATTACCTTTTTTAATAATTACTTGTTTACTGTCTGCCTAGTTTACAAAGTTACGATTTCCAAAGCAACACGTTTCTTTAACCCCATCATAAATAAATATAATTAATCAGGAATCCCTGGTGTTTGTCTTTCCTACCATTGGACCTGCATAATTGCCCTCTGGGGTGCAATTGCCTGTCCTTGTTGAAAGTAGCCACCAGAAAATAGGGCAGGTCTGTGATTATTTTGCATTCTATATCACTCTTCTCAGCAAAGTATCAAAAGCCGTCTGAAATCCAACTTCAGAATCATTGTCAAACCCTCTGGCTCTTCACAGTGATATTTACCCACAGAAAAATCGTATCGGTCATCAGCAAGTAGTGAAGTATGATTAAAGCTTCATGGGCCAGATTTTTAGTCATGTAATAAGAGGGAACAAGTCTACTTAAAAAAAAAAAAAAACAAGTGCAAACAACATAATAAAGTATTCACTGGTTTCTTAGAAAAAAAAATATTTTCTTCTGTTTGGCTTTTATACATCATAAATAGGTTAGGGAAGTCCATCTAGGACCTGAAAATGTTGGAGAAGCAAAATTGCTGGTGAATTAAGAAACAATCAATTCCCCCCAAAGAAAACACTCCTTTGGAAACCTCCTTGTTGTGATGAATAGTTGACCTAGGTTATAGAGGTGATGCTTACTAGGTAAAAAATTAATTGTATTCAATGTACACGTCTCATGGGTGAGTGGACTAAATAAATTTTTTTTTCCTGAACCAACATAATATTTTGATCAGTAAATGTAGGTATAAATTTTGAATATTTATGGAGGGAGTTTTATTGTCTCTAATTTAGAATATTATATTAATTATCTATTTAGAACAATGAACTCAAAGCCACCAATGGATTATGGGTTATGAAAGCAGAGTCTAGAAATAGCTAAGCCAACATTAATATTATTGTCATGATTTATTAATTTAAAGTACTAATGATTCATTAAAACTCTTCTAACCAGCCTCCGTCATCAATCAACAAAAATTTATTTAATACTAAACATTTATTAGGTATGTGTATGCTCCCACTCTGCTGTAAAATAATATAAGAAGGAAAAGACAACAGATCCAATTCATTCTAGATAGGAGACTAATCAAAATTTTGAATTATTTGGCTTGGGTATAGACACTCAGTGATCTTAGAAAAGAAAATTAAAAAGAACAAATTGCTTTCCAATTCATTTTCAATTACTTCAGAGATATTCACAAACAAACAAAGTTGCTAATTAAAGCAGTAACCATACAGCAAAAAAAAGATACTGGGCAGGGGGTGAAACACAGAGTCAACAAGTTTTCTGTGATTCTTAAGAAAAACTCAGTTTCTAAAGAAATCTACTATTGTTTTGATTCTACTTTTGCTCTGACTAAAATGATGAGACTTAATAATTTTTCAATCTTATCTTGAATGGAAAAAAGAACTTTTTCGAAAAATCTTTTTGACTGATGTCTATGGAGTTCTGGATCTTTTACTCATTTAAAAAAAGAAATAACCTCTTGGAGCCTAACAATGAGACAGGCAATTCTCCTGAAATTGGGTCAATACATTCTTGAAAATCTTTCCGTTTTGTAAAGCTTAGGTGACCTGCTATAATAAAAAGGAGTTTATTTTCTACATGAATTCTTTGTATTCAATAATTAAATTCCTCTGAATAAACTATTTCTGTATTGTAATCTTCAATTATACTTAAATTGATTTTTCACATACACATATATCTATATTGATATGAATAAACATATTTATGCAATTTTGCAAATATATGGATTTGAGAAATTATGCTAGGGTTAAGGATTGCGTGCTCCATCATGAAACCCATGATCAAAGAACGGATAATAAACTGATTTATACATATGAAAATATTTAAAGTCTCATTGCACCTGTCTTATAATAACCCTTTCTCAGGACTAATGATATAAAAATTCAGGATTAAAGATCAAAACCCATAAATCATAAACAAAATGACACCTGTTTTTCTTCTTATAAATCATTTTTCTGAAACCACAAAGTTTAACTGTGCACTAGATCAATCCATCATGCCTGAAGCTAAATACAACATTAGTTTCCAAGGATATGCACAGCTTTAATACTCTGCAAAAGCTCATTAATTTTCTTCACAGGTATTTGAGAATACAATCATTAATAAGGTAATAAGTGAAAAGAATTTACTAGAATATCTTGATTTTTATTTTAATAAGGAGAAAGGATAAAGCAGATAGGTATTCCACTGATCTGTAAAACACAAGCAGCCCCAATTTAGGAATTTGTTGTTGTAATTAAAAAAAAAAACCCAAGGTTTGTAACTAAGCAACATTTTCTAAAGATATCATTATGATTGGAGTCTGAAGTCCCCGAACTATATTGAACTAGAATGTATTCGAAGTACAGAATAAATAATTTTAACCTGAGTTTGGAGCCTGAGAAATAAGGATCTTGATGTTTAGATAGAAGAAAGAGGAGGAGAAAAAGAAGAGGGAGGTGAGAGGGAAAAGGTAAGAGATGAAGAATGGGGTGGAGGAGAAAGGCATTGCCTGGTCCTATATGTTGGCCTAACGTTAAGAAACATTTTTTAATTTTGTAATTCCTATTCCTTTTCTCTTTTCTAACCCCTTTACCTATTTTCTCAGGCATTTCAGTGACTCACCTGCTCTAATCAATACTGTTCCATGCCTACCTCCAAGTTTAGCCTCCTAAATTATACAGCTCTTGCAACTTTAATAGATAAAGCCTGTTAAAGTCTTAAAGTCAGTGACTTTAAAATAGTATTGCAAGTTTGAGAAAAAACAATACAACAGAGTTTTGGGGTAGAGGAAAATACCCACAAAGTAAATTGGCACTGCCCATTAGCTAATTATTACATATATGTATTCATTCACTTCATTTATCCAATAAACAGTGCTTCTCCCCTTGAAAGGCACCGTTTTATATCAGTTTTGCTGACACTTTTCTTTTCTTCAGTGTCTTGCTTTCTCCTTCTGTGGAACCTTACAGACTCTCTTAAAGTCTCTGTTTTAGGGTTCAGGTTTTTGCTTTTTTCCATTATGGCCCATATTTTAGTAAAAGCAGGGGCTCCTTCCGGTAGAAGTAGATGAGGTGTAGCGATTTGTACAGATGGGTCAAAAAAATTCTCATCTGTTACTCTCCATTAATATATGCTCCTGGCAAATTAACTAGGTCAGAAGACTTACATAAAAATTTAATTAACTGGTTAATCAGGTGGACAAAAGAGCAAGCTGGATATTTAGAAACCTTGAAGAAAAAGTAAATTAATTATCTCAGAGCATTCCCTAACAAAGAACTACTAATGCCTATAACCCAATTGAGTTCATCATGCCCCAATATTTTTGCCCCCTCAAGAGAAAAAGACCCCTGCTCCCCATGAATCATGTGTTTGGAAAAGAATTTTTCTATGAAACAAACTGCATTTATTAACTAATGATGACTTTATCACTTTTATTAATCAAAGACATCTACGACTGCTAATCAGAATTTCTGATAGGCTATTTACAATCAGATCCTGCGTAGCCAAAATTATGAGAAATTACCTTAGTCCCTGACCCAGGTTCTTCTGACAAGAAACAATTGTATTGATTGTAATAGTCTAATATTAGGGGTACATTTATTCAAAAATTCGAATTACATCCAATTTTTAAAAATTATTTGGAGAGACCGATTTTTACTTTATAATAGAAAATTCTGTTATTTTAAGCATTCAATTCATAAATTCACCATCAAAATATTTTTTGCAGTTAAGTAGGAAAGAATGAATAAAAAAACATTAAAAAAATAGATACGGCTTTGCAAATTTTTTTCCAGGCTTTCTAATTATGTGCTATTCCTTCTTTATAGTTGTGTAGGAAATTCAAGTGTGGTAAAAATTGCCTCATCAGTTGCCTGATTGGAAGAACTAATTTAAGCTGAATCGGAATGTGCTTTCAGAAAAGGAGAGATGACCTTGTACAGCATGATATGTACATACTTATTTTCTTTGAAAAGCTTCTAAGTAATTTTCAATTATAATATGTTCAGTTCTATACAAAATTTTATACTGTTTTAAATCCAATCATATTTATTCACAGAACTTATGTTATTAGGGATCACTAAATTATTCAAACTTTCAAAATGTAATAGTGTAATGCAAAATGTTTCATAACATGAAAATAAGTAGCTTTATGCATTAGCATGTATTCTTTCTACAAATAACTTTGACTATCTACTAGGTTTCAGACGCTAAGAAAATTATACCAGATAAGACAGACATATAGGTGCCCAGTTGGCAACTCCAGCTAAGCGACCAGCCAACAGTGAGTGCCAACGATCAGCGCAGTCTGTCCTTCAGATGACTTCAATCTTAACTGCTATCTGCCTGTAACCTTTTGAGAGATTCCAAGTGAGAGCTGCCTAGCTAAAAGTAGTGAAAGCACAGAACCGTAAGAGATTAAAAAATCATGGTTTTAAGCCTCTTAGTTTTGAAGTGGCTTGTTACATAGCAATGAATAACTGGATAGCTCCTTTTTCCCATTCTCATAACACCTCACTACTATATAATTATATATTAACCGATACCTTTTATAACGCTTGCATTTTTGTTGAGATTTTTCAGTACGTATGTCTTTTTACGATCACATAGCTAGGAGGAAAGACCAGGAGACATTTATGGAGCAGTTCTTTCAAATAAAGAATTTAAGAAATCTAAACATGTAAGAGGCAAAGTAGGGCAATCACAAGCTCTATAAACTAAAGTAGGAGCCACAAAGCTCATACACAAGTGTGCTTATGATAAAGGCTGCTGATATTACATCTGTAGTCTCACATACATAGATTAGAGTTGCCCTCAATTATGTCAATCTTAACAAAGGATTTTAATCATACAATACTTTCAGAATGTGAGAAAATAAAAAAATTAAACATAAAAATATTTCTCTTGGTACAAAATATTAGGATGCATTTCAGAAATCAGGAAGATTTCTAATGCAAAATTATTCATCAGGGTTTTTAATAAGCAGCTATATGAATAATAATATAAAATATATAAAGCTATAGGATATTACACATGATTAAAGCTTTAGATCCTTAACACCTTATGAGAATGAGAGGTATTATATATAAACTAAATCATAAAATAATAATTGGTTTCAGGTATGAATCTAACCTATTATTATCATTAAATGAAATAGTAAACTTGTTTTTTCTTACATTTTATAAAATAGAGGGATTTTTAACATACATTTCATGAATCACCCATGAAGTCTTTGAATGGGCATTATATATAAATTCCTAAAATTCTGTACTTACGTATATGTGAGCACTATCTGTGTAGAGGACCCAGCTTCCATCAGATTTTCAGAGGAAAGGATAGTCTGAATGTTTTTCAAATTATAACTAAGATTTAATTTTAAAAAATTCACTACAAAGAAGTGATTTAAAAGAACACAGGTGCAAAATACACAGTATACTGGAATCGATTATGGAACAGCTTAGCTTTTGTCCAAATTTCCTTTTTCCATGTTATAAAAGCCTCTCCCCTTGGACTGACCATACCTTCCTGGTTTACTGCTCCACCGTAACTTGACTTCTCACCACTCTGTCGGCCTCTAGTATTTCTCGCCTATCTAGCTCTGGTTGTGTGATAGATTGGATTCAGGAGGGAAAGTTTCATATTTTCTATTATGTTCTATCAACAGCAATGTTGTTCAGTGGAAGCATAAAAATAATTCAGTCAAGCGTCATAAATATATCTGTGACAAAGAACGGCCTACGTGGAACTCTCAGTCGGAAATGGCCTAGGTGTACCAGGCTCATGTTGTGGGTTTGAAGTTAAAGAGAGACTTTTGATCTCACCTTTATCTAGAGATTCTAATAAGTAAGGAATGATTAGCTACCGACCATTATTATTTTCACTCTACACATCCTAGAAAACCCTTCAGTGATCCAGGATGGTAACTTCCACCCGAGTTAGAGAAAACAGGACCAATGAAGGGAATAGCAGTTAAATCCAGGCATCTTTGGGTACTCTGTCCCAAAGAGAGTCACGATACCTGAGATGCTAATTGGCTGTGGATTGTCACTAACCCAGAGGAGGGGGTGACTTTGTTCAAGTAGGCACGTGATTCCAGAGATATGCCAGGACATGGGAGGAAAGGGGAGAATAACTGATCCTGACCCTTTCGTCTATTAAGAATGTACATTCGATCAGGGGAAGAGAGACTTTTTTCACCTTTTATTCAATTCATTTGCTCTAAGTCTAAGGATACCAACATGGGTACAACCTAAGGCATCTTTCATGGAAGAAAACATAAAGGATTTTGTGTTATTTTCCACAAGAAAATAGGTGAAAATTATCACAAGAGTTTAACTGTAAAGAACTTCCTGACTAAAATAAGGTTTTACTAAAAATGTGTCTCAAAGTAATTATAAATGTTGAGGGGGTATACATTTCTGAAAAGAAGTCTGATATCCATTTGTTGGGAATTTTATAGACATTATTGTATATACATTCAGCAGGTAACAAATATTTCCTTAGAATCCCTGTGAATACCGGGAGTGTGTGTGTGTATACTCAGATATATATTCAACTATATTTAACTTCTCCATAAAGAACATGAACACATTAAGTAATTAATGCTTGTCAGTTACTTTGAGCGAATACCGTTTTAGTCAAATGCTATATCTGTGTTAAGTAATAATAATAATCAAGATAATGGGCTGTCCAATTATGTAGGTTATTTGCTAACAGTTTTAAAGCACACCATATGTTTGCCCAGAATGTAGATATTTATTTTTTCTAAAAAAAGAAAGACAGCATTCATCAATCTAAAAGAAACATTTTTTTAAATGTGACAGACATACTGATGTATGTAATGATTCTAAAATTGTCTAATACCCACAGCACCATCAATCACGCAGCAGTCACTGTACTAAAGAGCAAGTGAAGAGCCAGCTACTTTGCTTTCCTTCCATCGGTTCTCTCCCACCTAGGAAGGCCATCTTATTTCCCAGAAGTCTGAGTCTGTCACAAACTCATTCCATGCCTATTATCAGGCTGCTGTAACTCTAAAACCTACTCTATTCAGTTTATTCCAAATGCTTCTGTCATACTATTGGGAGAAAGGAATTAAAGCAACATCTATTCACTCACCTGAGGGAGAGAGGAGTGATGCTGGGAAGCTTGGAGGCAGGTGACACAGTTAATTTCTTTTTCAGGTGGACTTCCTCAAGGAAGTAAACTAGTGAGATTTGCTAGGAAGACTATTCCTTATCATTAAAAGGCCCACAGAAAGATGTCTGTGAGTAAGAATTACCTAGAGTGAATAAAACCCAGGGTCAATGAATGTCATGAGGCAACCTGGAGAACACCACCTGAGCTACACAACTCTGGGCTATAAAGTGGTATCTCATTAAGATCCCCCACTGTATGAGGAACCCCACAAACGTCATCTACAGACCTCATCTACTCTGGGCCAGAAGGACATGACCAGGGTGGGAAGGCAGGGCCTGGTAGGTCGCCTTTAACATCCCAGATCTCTGCTTCATCTGCGCTATTTGACTGCTTATAATTTTCACATCATTTAATAAAGCTTGATGCTGGATAAGATCTCTGACTTAACAATTGCATATAGCTGTTTCCTTCTCCTTTTCAATTTTCTACTGCAATATCATATATCACCAGGGTTTGTATATAAATTGTTTTTCTCTCCCATTTTCATAAGTATATGTAACTGTTATTTTCATACATATCTTCTTCCACTCTGTCTTTTTCATAAATTGTATAAACTTTTTTTATAAACTGGGATATAAACCATTTGAGACCAAAAACTCCTCTATAGGCCAGATGCAGTGGCTCACGCCTGTAATTCTAGTATTCTGGGAGGCCTAAGTGGGTGGATCACTCAAGATCAGGAGTTTGAGACCAGCCTGAGCAAAAGAGAGACCCCGTCTCTACTAAAAATAGAAAGAAATGATCTGGACAACTAAAAATATATATATAGAAAAAATTAGCCAGGCATGGTTGTGCATGTCTGTAGTCCCAGCTACTCGGGAGGCTGAGGCAGGAGGATCGCTTGAGCCCAGGAGTTTGAGGTTGCTGTGAGCTAGCCTGATGCCACAGCACTCTAGTCTGGGCAACACAGCCAGACTCTGTCTCAAAAACAAAACAAAACAAAACAAAAAAAACACCTCTATAAAATTTCCTTTGTTCCGGAAAAGAGCCAAGGACTAAAACTCTGGGCAAAGTGGATGCCATGGAAACACTGCTGGAGATATTAACAATAGTATCAAAACCAGGTGAGTGTTATTGTTAAGAACCCATACTGCAGGTCCTTTAACTGTGGTCCCCAACCCCTGGGCCATGCCTCGTCAGGTACTGGTTTGTAGCCTATTAGGAACCATGGAAAATTGTCTGCCATGAAACTTAGGAACCAAGCCACACAGCAGGAGGTGAGTGGAGCTTCATCTGTATTTACAGCCGCTCCCCGCTGCTCACATCACCATATCACCATCAGAGCTCCACCTCTTCCCAACCTCCACCCACTACCGTTGTTCATGGAAAAATTGTCTTACATAAAACTGGTCCTTGGTGCCAAAAAGGTTGGAGACCACTGCTTTACAATACTCAATAACTCTGGTTTCTCCTGTTTTCAGTTTATACCACCCACTCTGTAAATCATAGCCCTGATTATGTGACTTCCATCTTAGAATCTTTAGTGGCTCACCACTGTACTTACCACTGCTTACAGTGTAAAATCTAAACTGCTGATTAAAGCCATAAGATCTTTGACACTGCGATCTCAGTTATCTGGAAAAGAGGATGTTACAAACATTTCTATGTTATTTATCCTTATTGCATCCAACTATTTAGTATTCCCAAAATGCTATACTCCAGTCAAGGGTGATTTTTCAATTTTGGCACTCATGAGGCTCCATGTTATATATCATAACCAATGTCAGAGTGTTCAGTTGTAAAGGTTTTGCACTGCACAAGGACACTCTGTTTAAGGGACTATCATAACCTTCTTAAACATTGTAATAAATGTGCTGCTCTTACAGAATGATCAGAACAAGTCATATCCTTATATCTTTATTTAGAAATGTCAAAGCATCTTGATTAACAGTCTTACTGGAATCATATGAAGCAGAGAAGGCACTTTTTCTGAAAAGAAATGGTGGAGGATGGAAAGAAAAAAAAATAGTGGATGCCTTCTGTAATTCCTTCCCTTGACTTCCTAGAGTCATCAATACCCTTTTCTGCAATTCATAAAACTTCAAACATTCCCAGTCCAGTAATATGTAAGTATCCCATTCATAAGCAAAATCACACTCATCCTTTCCTCCAGAGGGTGACTAGCTGAATCTTAGTGAATTCTCTTGTTCTCCAAGTTAAGGTTTTCTGGGTAGTATACAGTCTTTCTGGTCAAGTCTAGAAATGGCTTCAAGGTACAACAGTCCGTAGCAACTGAGTATGCATTGATGAAGATAAAACAGGATAACCTTTGCTAAGGCTCCAATTTAGAAAGGGAAAGAAAGAGAAACAATGCTTAAGGCATGTATCATACTTCCTGGACATGGTGGAAAGGACTCCCTGCCAGGGAAATGGTTTCTTGGTCAATCAAATTGAATGCCATTGAGTCTCTTCACTGGAAAATTCACCCTTCTATTGCCCTTCCTATTTATATGTAGGAGGGAAATTGGGCAGCTATTTTTGCCTTAGCAACCCACTTCCTGAGGGGTTAGTTTCAAACCTCAGGAGTGAACAATCATATCAATCTTTTCTCAACTACCCTGGAATTTTCTTGGTAATAAAATGCTGCTTAAAAACCACAGTAGGATGCTGGCAAATTTACATTCTTTCAACTCTCCAATCAGGTAACCAAAGATAGAGGTCTTATTATGTCAATGTTGATTAATCTTGATTCTATATCCCTGTATTTTAGCTACAGGCTTTAGTGTTCTACTCATAATGTTAGTCTTTAGATTAATGTCCTCCCTCCAGGTCTCTGCCTCCAAATTAATGGGCTGAGATAATGAGCTAAGTGTATTCTGCCCTTTGTCCCAAGGCTAAATCATAGTGGGTGAGTACAGAGTGGGTGATAATTAATTTGGTCAGGAAGATAATATAGCGCAGGAAGTTTTCACACAAAACTGGGGAATCAAGTTTCCTCCATTTCCCAGTGACATCCCTAAATGAGGTTCCTGTTCCCCACCTTGCCAGGGACAAAGAATCTGGCTAGAACAATCTCCCATTGTACATGGTTCTCTAACTCTCAGTCAACATAGATTGCTGACCATAGCAAACTAAACCATTCTCTTCCCTCTCCTTTTACGATCAAACTTAGACCTTCTTTCCTCCAATACTTTATTGTACGATTCAAGGATTAGAAAACACATCCTGCTTCCTACCGTTACTCAACCATGTGTCCATTTCCAGATATACAATGGGTATTGACCTAATCAGCTGCTTTACTCCTCATAGAAAGATGGTCAAAAATTTCCAGTCTGAGGGAGAAAGGCTTTCCCTGCCGTCCACCTGATTCCACAGTTTTGGCTCTTTCAATTGCAAAAATTCCTTCTCACTACCAATTTTTGTGTTTTTCATCACATTTTATTCCCGATTGTCAGAAAGCCAACTCAAATTGCTTTTAGCAAATATAGTGAATTTACTAACTCATATAACTGGAAAGATAAAGAAAGGAATCTGGCTTCAGGCTCCACTGATCACACTGACCAAGAGTCCCCGTGTCCCCCACTGGCTCTGCTCTGCTTTCATGCTCTTTTTCTCCTCACAGCTTAGCTCTGCTTTCCTCTGTGTTGGCTTCATTTTCAAGCAGTCTCTCTTGTTGAAGAATAATGAAAACTTTGCATCGTGTTTAGGTTCACGAATTGCCAGAAGCATGTTTTTTTTAACAAACCACTGCAGTAGGGAGAGACGGTTGAAACAGACTATCAAAAACACTGAGCTTTTCTGCAGGGCTAGGAACAATGATCCCACAGTGAGGCAAAAAAGAAGAAAGGAAAAATAACTTGTGGGTACTCTTGAATCTTAAGTGATTAACAACGACAGCTTCTCCTGAATTGTCAATAATGCTCACATTATTCTTATTTTATGACAAGGTTTCAAATGCATTGAAGTTTACTCTAACATATTGTTCAGGATGTACATATTAAAGAATAAAGTCACCAGGCCATATTTGAGTGCTCTTTCTTTTCCACATGTTTAGGATATTTGGGCAGAAACATCAGCAACAACAAGTAGCACTAAAAGAAAAAAAAAATAAGTACAAGTGAGATTATGTAATAAAATACCATATGCCAAAAACCTACAACATCGAGAAAGAGATGCAAATTTAGCACATTGTAATGGCTGTCCTTTCTAGAGAGAAATGAGAAGACTGAAAGAAGATAAAAGGGGATATATCTATCATATATATGGAGGGGTTGACTTTATGAAGAGAATGACCCCCCTCTCTGAGAGGAGAAAAAAAGCAAGTATGAAGACTTGCAGATATAAAAGTCATTCGAAAAGTTCATTTCAATACCTGGATACCTAAGGAAGATGAAACATGCTTCAAGTGACTCCTGTGTCAAAATAACACTGGACGATGAGTAATGTCAATACTGAGTACAGCTGAAGAAATCAACCAAGACACAAAAGAACACAGTTGAAGTACAGCAAGCAAATAATAATCACAATTTAGACATCTTTCAGAGAATTTGGCATTATCACAGCAACAAAAAACAAAAACATAAACCAAAAATATAGTTAAGGAATCAATATATTTTTGAGTTCTTTTTGCCTAACAGATTTGGCCAGACTGAAAACAAGAACAGAAAATGTCAATAGTGAGATTTACCTAGAATTGAAGGTTGGTAACTTTTCAAAAAGAGAAGAGTAAAATTATTTGTGAGAATTTTCGTCGAGGTAGTATAGGGGGTGAACTTTGGCCTGAGCCTTGAGCCAAAGCTTAAGTCTTCTTAAAATACTGAACAAAAGCTTTGAAAATGAATAACACCCGGCTTCAATAGAAGGTTTTTCTGCTTTCCTTAACAGGCAACAATTGGAGCAGGTGTCTGCTGGCCCTTTCAAAGCCAGCACAAACTGGTTACTGTCAAGATGAAGGCCAAAGTTGACTGGTCATAGACCTTTAATGCTAAAAATCACACCTAAGGGTGAAGATTTAACATCCTAATGAAATATGCGATATATGAAAAAGCACAATCCCTGTGTGGGCAGCTCCCAACAAAACTCTGCCTCTACATGCTATAATTTCAATATTAGTGTCAAACTTTCCCCCTCTACCCTTTAAAAGTTCCCCAGTGGTTTGTTTGGAAAGCCAGTCTTGTTGCTCCTTAATCAGTACTGTCTTACTTTTGTGCTAGTAAAAGCATCCCCCATGAAGCCTTGCCCGTATAAATTCCTTTTGCGGTTCTGTGCCAATTTCTGTTGACTCAGGGACCAAGAACTATGGGTTGGTAACACCATCTCTACCAAAAACGAATGGCTAGGCATGGTGGCATGTGTCTGTAATCCTAACTACTCAGGAAGCTGAGGCAGGAGGATTGCTTTGCTTGAACCCAGGAGGCTTCAAGTGAGTTTTGATGCATCACTACACTTGAGGCTAGGTGACAGAGTCAGACCCCATCTCTTAAAAAAACCCCTGGGATCCCACTATTTACTAGTAAGTGGGGTTTTGGATCTAGGGAAGTCACTCAGTTTCCTAGCTCAAAGAGATATTAGGGAGCTGCCAGCAAAAATTAAAAACCAAGATATTTTATTCTCTAGACCATCACTGTTCAATATGGTAGCCACTAGCCAGCCACATGCGGCTGTTGAGCATTAAAGCACTTGAAATGTGGCTAGGCTGAATGGAGATGAGCTGTAAGTAAGTATAAAATACATATGGAATTTCAAGACTTAATGCTAATGAAAGTAAATTAAATATCTCACTAATAATTTAAAAATAGTGATTATATATTGAAATGATAGGATGTGGGGTATATTAGATTAAATAAAATATATTATTAAAAATAATTTCACTTTTTATTTTATTTTCTGAAATGTGGTGACTAGAGAATTTAAAATTACATGAGGCTCACGTGATTTTTGGATAGTGCTGTTCTAGATTTTTCTCTTCTTTTGGTCAACTAACCAAAAGTTAGCAACTCTCAATTACTCTTTGTTTCTGTTTGTATGCTAATCATTGTTTCAATGGTATGGCTAATCCAAGTCTTTCCCTTCTACCTGAATTCAGACTACTGCTGATTTCACCATCCATTTTTTGCTTGCTACTATTTGAATGAGCAATTGAGTCATATCCTTGGATTAATCAGTGAATATTCAGAAGCCATCTGAATTGGCAACTTGCTAGTTATACAGATGATAATAGCCTGATCCAAACAATGAAACCAGGGTTTTTTTTTTTTCCTATGTGCTGAGCTAATTCTCTCTGATTGAAGATGGACTTCTCTCAACACTCACATAGTAAACCAAGAGAAGGAATCTGATTGGCCCTATTTAGGTCACATGCACATTTCTGAGCCAATCACTGGGGTCTGGAGGTTGTGGTACTTGACTGACTCAGTTTGGGTCACCCGCTTACACTGTCGTTAGTGAAGAGTTTGTTACCAGAAAGAACAGAGGAAAGTTTGTATACTGAGCAGACAAAAATAGTGGTCACTGCAGGCTCCTCTAACCGGCGTGGAGTCTTCAAGTCTCAGCCTCTTACTTGAAGGGCAGATTGAGCTGTGCCTCTGCTTGTTACTTTGCATGTCTGAGTTTAAGTGGGATGGAGTTCACCTACACAAATATGTGCAACTAAGAGGACTAAATCATCCTGAATAGTAGTCTAGACAACTGGAAAATAAAACACTTATGCTCTTGAATCATTTGCTCTGCTTAAAGAATATTGTGGTATTTGCATGGTTTCATTTGGCAAAGGCATAGAAAATACTTAGCTGTAAATGCTGAGTAAGTGTACTGCTACTGTAAGTGACTGAGCCATTATCGACAGTAAGTTGGTGAGCAATCTGTCATAGAAAAAGAGCCTTTGGATTTATGCGGTAATTAGTTTATATTCGCTAGAACTATGCTCCAGGAAAATGTCTCCTGGCCCACTTTCAGTATCTTTTAAGGAGAATAAAATCCCTGTTATTTCAAATCTTGTTATTATATTGTATGAAAAAAACTAATTATAGGATTGGTCAAATGAGGTTCTGGGAATTCTCTTTTAAAGGAAGATAATCTAGAGATTTGTGAAATGTAATGCTCTGTTCATCAGCAGATTTTACTTTTGCTTTCATACTATGTTTTTCTCTTTACTTATTGATTTGGGGATTTGAGGACATAATCTATCAACAATTGAAAAAAATGTGAGACTATCTTTAGCTTCAACTTGTAATTAAATTAATTTTTATAGCCATCTACTGTCCTTGATGTTTTTCCATTCATTACATCAATGCCATGTGGAAAGTCTTGGGAGATAGAGAATGGAGAATCAGTGATATTAAGAAGTTTTTCTAAGGTCACATAGATATTAAGTTGCAGAGCTGGGACTTAAGCCCATGCCCTCTATATCAGATAAGATGCTTTTGGCTACACATGACAAGATACCTGGTGAATGGTAGCTTAAACAATAAAGAATGTCACGTAAAGAGAAGACTGGAGGCAAGTGATTCTGGGTTAGTTCAAGAAGCTAGACTAGTGTCTCTGATTCTCTTGACCTTACCTTCAAGGACATAAGATGGTTGCAGCAGCTATAAACATCACATCTACACATGTACAGCAAGAAAGGAGGTAGGAGACCTCTCTCTCCACCACAGCCTTCCCCCTTTGTCTCTCTCTACCATTTTCTCCCCCCCCGCCCCCGTCTGTCTCTCTCTCTCTCCTCCTTCCTTGTTTCTTCCTGTCTTCTCTCTCTCTCTCTCTCTCTCTCTCTCTCTCTCTCTCTCTTCCTCTCATTTCTTCTTTCTCCCCTCTCTTTAATCAGGAGGTACTTCTTTCCAAGAAATCATTCTCCAGGGATTTCTCCATATATCTCATTGGCCAGAATTGGTTACATTTTTATCCTTAGTTGCAAGAAAAGCTGGAAAAGTAAATATCTGACATTTTCAGTCCCCATCATTGGAGGCAGATTTTGCTGAAAAAGACAGTTCTATTGGGAAGTGAATGTGGAGTGGGCAGTCAACAGTGTCTATTACATCTCTCCAGTGCTCTTCTAAGTTCATCTCATCAGATTTATTGTTATTGCTCAGAAATAGAAATAGAATTTATTCATTTATTTAGAAATTATTTATTGAGAGTCTGCTCTTTACCAGACAGTGTAGTAGATGTTCTGGGGCTACAAATACTAATAAATGCTGTTCTTGCTTTTAAAGAACATACAGTCAGTGAAGGAAGGCAGGACTTGAATGAAAATACTTTAAACATAAATTGACATGTAAATGTAATTGCACTGGAAAATGAACTATAGGAGTTTAGAGTAAAGAAACAAATATCTCCTCCAGCTGGTATTTGGTATTTAAGAACTAAAATGAATGTATCGCCAATTCAGTATTCTACTAGGAAGTCTGAGTGTAATATGTTGCTGGGTAATAGTGCAAAGTCCTGCAGCGTACTTAAACATACAGATAGCTGGAATCTCCGTATTTGGTAGATAGTAGAAGACAATGAACTGAAAATGTGCCAGCTAAATTTGTGTACATGGTCATACTAAGTCCAGACCAAGATATTAGATTGGTTTATTTTGACAATAAACCATTCTCAGGAACTTTAAATAGTCTTGGTGGATATTCACCTTGAAACACTAGCCAGTTCTGGATCATTGTGCTAGGCTTCCAGGATAATATATGACTTTTATTCTTTTTCTTTAATCGTATTCCTTTTGGTACCCTGTGGCCAGGCTGTTAGCAATTGGGACACAATCAGAGTTGGCTATTGGACTCTCCATAGTTTTGGAGTAAGGTTTTAAGCCAGTATAAGGATGGACCCAGAACACTTATGTGGTCATTTCAAGACATTGATGTCTAACATGAGAGTCCTGAAGATGAGATGGATCTTCCCCATGAAATCTAGCTTTGACAGATATTTTTAGAGGAAAAATTCATCATATCATTTCCTACTTAGAACATATTCCTCAGAATATGAAGCTTTTGGACCAGGCATGATGGTGGTGCATACCTATAGTCCCAGCTACTTGGGAGGCTGAGGCAGGAGGATCACTTGAGCCCAGGAATTTGAGGCTGTGGTGCACTATGATTGCACTTGACAATAGCCACTGTACTCCAGTGTGGGCAACATAGAAGCTCTTGGCTTTCTGAGAGTAGACTTTGTCATATATATTAAAAAAAATTCCCATAATCCTTGACACAATGCATTGGTTATAGTAGGGAGTTCAATAAATGCTTTATGAAATGAGTACTTGTTTCTTAAAGCTTCTAGCAAATTTTTAAAAATAGTCTCAAATTTAAACATTTTCCTTATGGATATTAAAGGCCTCAGAACTAATAAAAGTGAATTTGTAATGCAAATGTGTTAAAACAGATGTGTAAAATAGGTTTGGTTTCAAAAAATTTTTTAAATATTTATTATGAAATGATTAAGATGTACAAAAAAGTATAAAGTATAACATGACAAAAACCTTGTGCTTTTCACTCAGTTCAATAAGAAATGAAATTTGTTTTTAAATGAATATTTACTTTCTCTTTTATGAATAAAAAGTAGGACTTCAAATATTAATCTTGACAATCAATTAGAAATTAAACTGAGAAGAAAGGCCTGTTTTTCTCTATATTTAATCTTAAAGATGATTTACTTTTTTTTTTTGCCACAAGACAATTCAGAAGAGACTTATTCTTTTTTTGAGTACTTCATCGCTTCTGTAAAAATAATACTTGCACACTGTAGAAAAAAAATAAAGTACCACAGAGAAAGAAACAAACATCTGAAACTATAATTTCAGAGAAAATTATGGATGACATTGTTTCAGATATTTCTTATGCACAAACATGCATGGAAATACCTGTATGTGTGCATTTTACATGAATAGGCTCATGCCATTTATTCCATTCTCTAAGTTGCTTTGTTTTCACTCTATAATATGTGGTGGACATCTTTTCATCTAAAAAAGAAAAAGGTCGGGTGGTGGTACATGTCTGTAGCCCCAGTCATTCAGGAAGATTGTTGAGCCCAGGAGTTGGAGTACAGCCTGGGCAACATAGTGAGACTCCTGTCTCTAAAAATAAATAAATAAACAAATAAATACATAAAAAGAAAAGAATCTACAACAATTTGAGTAGTTGCCAAAATTTTCATTTTCTTATATCACGATGTGCTTAAAGAGGCTCCTAGCCACAGATAATTGTTTAAATTTTTCCACATTGTAGTCAGTATATATATTGGTGAACATTTTTGTGCATAGTTTGGATTTTTATCTTGTGAAAATATTTTCTTGAGTAAATTCTCAAAGGAAATTATTGGATTGTAGCAGTGGTTACAATCAGCACTCGCCCACTGTGAGCAGGCGATAATGCCCCACCCCTGGGCTTGGATGACTTGCTTTGGCCAATGCCATGTTAGAAATGTGATTCAAGCAGAGTTTTGAAAAGTGTTTTTGTAATTAGGCCTCTGCCATTGTCATGAGAAGAATATCCCCAGCTAGTCTGTTGGTTTTAGAAGAACAATAAAAGCAGAACTACCTCAGCTAAGCTGATTTAATAAAATTCTGACTAAATCAGAGCCACCCACCCAACCCACAGACACTTGAGTGAGCCCAGCAAGATCAGCAGAACCACACAGTTAACGCACAGGTATGTAGACACTAAATGCTTATTTTTGTATGTAAATGAGGATTTGTGGTTGTTTGTTACACAGGATTAATGTGGCAATAGTTAACTGATACAGTGGGATTTAGCTTTTTTATTGGTACTTGTATTGATTGGTAGTGCTTTAAGCCTTGATATATTTTTTTGGATATTTTTCAAGGTAATAAAGGCAGTTATGCTAAAGTGAAAATATATATCCATTCACTTGGGCAAAAAAAATGGGCAAAATCCTCCTTGGTATTAATAGTTTCTAGTCCAGATTCCTAACTTGTCTTTTGCATTTATCTTGGCTTTGATTATATATGAGAAAATCTTTTCAATAGTGAAAAAGAAGATGAGTAATTAATTGTTTATTTAAAGAAAGAAAATGGAAAAGTTAAATTACTAAGAATAAGGAAAAATTGCCAAATTGATGAATCAAATTTATTTTTAAAGTTGGCTTAAAAGATTTTAATTTTCTCATTTTTTTTGTCACCCTCTTCAACCCTTTCAAATGCTGTGTGATTTAGTTTCTGACCATGATGAGCATTATTCTCAATAAAGTTAGGGTCATGTCTCTGGATCTTATTTTCAAAAATCATTAAAACCCTTATTTGCCAACATCAAGTTTCTTTATTGGCTCTGGCCTCATTTTTCTAGCTCTACATCTGTGGACCTATATTAATATTTATGCTGAACTACTTGAAGTTTTTGTCCATTCTCACTTTAGACTTTAAAATGAGATAATTAGTTCCCATAAGTTAAGCAGGATTGAATTTCATTGCATATTCAATCCAATTATCCTTGAAATCCAGAGATAATCCCCAAACCTCATGTGAGTGATTAATATCCCTGTTTTCTCTACCAAGCCTTCCACCCAGAATTGTAATAAAGGAGTAAGATAGACATTTTTAAGTTTTACCTCCTCGTCCCTTCTTAAACTCATCACTTCTCTGCTGTCTTGATTCTTTCAGACCATCAGTCCTGCCTCCTGGCTTCTTTGCCTTCCCTGTTGAATCCAAGTCCCATGATTCATCCTTTCAACCACATTCCTCACATCGCCAAGTTCTGTCCTCTGTTTATCCTTTCACTGCACCTGCCATGGCAGCCCCCAAGCCAGGGCAACCCAACCCTCCGCAGAAGGGTATCATTGAGGGGCACATCTACCATTCCCCTCGGGCCCTGGCTTCACTCCAAGCTCAGTATTATTGGCAGATGACCAGTTTTAAAGAGAAAATAGTGATCATCAGAACGGATATCCCTCAACTTTTTTTGTTCCTAATCTTCACAGCTCTAGACGTTCATCCTCCCATCTACCCTCCATGGTGCCATTGCTTATTATTCTAAAACACGATCTCAATGCTTCACTGATTAAAAACACCAAGTGAATCTCTTCTGCCTATAAATACTGGGTAGGCCTTTTCTAATCCGGTGGCCACCTATTTTTGAGCTTCATTTTCTGCTTTTCAGCCAGGAGAGAGTGAAAGACATCTGGAAACTAGAAGGAACTTAAGGGACAACCAGGGTAGAACTGGCTGTCAATCAAGGCCAGGTGAGTGACAATTTGCGAGATGCCAGGCAGGTACCACATTCCAGGGGGCTCCTCCACTCTGGAGAAATAAGGGCACAGTTTGAAAGTATAGGGCAGTATCTTAGGCTTGGCTTCCCTTAAGCAGAATTTGAGACATAAGCTTGTGTGAAGTCAATCTATTTAGAAATACCATCCCAGGGAGCAGAGGTGCAGGATGGACGAATGAAACAGGAGGGAAAGCCAATGCAAGGAGCCATTATTGAGTCGGCCCAGTGCCACAGGTGTCTGGTGTTGGATCCAGTGGGATGTTAAGAGGAGGCTTATACAATGCATCTAAGAGCTGTTTCCATGGGGGATGCAAGAAGGGAGACTTTACTCATCGGCTTCTGTCCCCATGGTCACTTATGGCTTCACTAATGTTAGCTTCCCTGTACATCTGGATTAAGAGTGCATGAATTCCAAGTGACTTGCAAGACATTTTGAGCCAGCTTCAAAGGAATCCCTGGGCAGAAAGTGAGAGGTATGCAGTCTAGCTGAAGGCAAGGTGCAATCCAGTTGCCCTGGCACAAAAGAAGTCAAAGCTTGAGTAGAATTACTAACTGCAGCAGTGGCTGAAGGAAGTAGAGCCAAGAAGACTTTGAAATGTGCACAAGAAGCATCTGACTGAGGAGGTGATGTGCTGAGTCAGAATCACTGAGGGAAATTCACTCGAGACAGCGAGAAATCAAGCAGTACTTAGTCAAGGCCTCTGCACAAAGCCTTGCTATCGCTCCCTGTTTCTCTTACTGAAAAAACCGAAGTCTTTCCCTCTGTACCTCCCTGATTGCGTCTCATTTCCTGCTGTCTCCCATCATACACATTTCCACAATGCTACTCTCCTGCCTTGGGACATTTGCACAGGCTCTGCCTGGAGCAAGCGCCATGATGACTGTTAGATCCCCAGAGGTCTAACTCTTACTTCCTTTTTGTTCCCATGCCTCTCTCCCAGAGGCCTATCCTGATCACCTTATTTAAAAATGGCACCCTCTTATACTCCTAATGCTCCTTAACTTTCCTTTTCCAATAGCACTTGATCACCTTCTAACAGATCATGAAATCTACTTCCTTGTTAAGTTTATTATTTCTTTTTCTCTCTCCCTCCACAGGCCCACAAGGGCTGTCACCTATGACTGCTTTGTTGGTGTCTTTATCCCAAGTACTTGCAACAGTGACTGGTACTTTGTAGGTGCTCAAAAAATATTTAATTTTGGAATAAGACAATGAAACAGCAACACCGTATAGTGGAAACATTGGCATGAACTCTGCCTTTAAGGAAGGGTCACAGCTATTCTCTTTTTTGCTTTTTAGAGCCTACATAGTTTGCAATCCAGTCAGTAGGTACACCAGCTGCCTGCCCCTAACTGTAGCAGGGAAAGAGATGAGATGTTTTACTTACTGTATGTTATCTAAGCTGTATAACAATTATCTGTGGTAGGTAGGTATTAAGATTCCCGCATTACAAAGAAATGTTTATTGATACATTTGTACTTTAAAATAAACCTGAAGTAAAATTCATGTAACATAAACTTATCCATTTAAAGTACACAATCTAGTGGTATTTAGTATATTCACAAATGTTTGCAACTATAGCCTCTGTCTAGTTCCAAATGATTTTTGTTACTCCAAAGGGAAACCTTATACTCATTAAGCAGTCACTCTTGATTACCCTTTTCCTAAAGCCCCTGAAACCACTACTCTGCTTTCTGTCTCTGTGGATTTACCTATTCCTGGTATCATATAAATGGAGGTGTACAATAGGTATGCTTTTGTGTCTGGTCTCTCTTTTAGCATTATGTTTTCAACGTTCGTCTAGCTTCTGGCATATATCAGTACTTCATTCCTATTTATGACTAAATAATATTGCATTTGTGATATACCACATTTTGTTTATCCATTCGTTATTTGATGGACATTTGGGTTGTTTACACTTTTTGGCTATTATGAATAGTGCTATTATGGACATTTGTATACAAATTTTTGTTTAAATGCCTGCTTTCAATTCTGTTGGATATATAGTAAGGAGTGGAATGTATATTTATTTTTACTCACTTTATTCTGGGAATGTATTTTCTGTAAGACACAAACATTTATTGAGGTTGTATTAGATATAGTAGCTAAATTGAATATTAGATAACATTAAGAAAAATATAAATACAAAGTAGAAATGAATATTGAAATGAGAAAGTAAAAATTTCAAATGAAAATATGTGAGCAATAGATTCCACATGCTTGCTACAATTGGATTCAGAATTTGATTTGTAGGTACCTGGAAGATGTTAAAGGCTTTTCTAAATTAAAAATGAAACCTGGTAGTAAAACATTTAGACAAGCCATCAAACCTAAAAGACAGATTTGACTATATAAAAATGAAGAGCTTCTGTATAACACAAGGAAAAAAAATTAAAAGATAACTAAGAAACTATTTGCAACATGAGTAACAAAAGGTCAACACCTATAATATGTAATCAGTACTGATAAATCACTTAAATATGTCATGAAATATATTATATTAAAAGGCAAGCAGACATTTTTAGAAAAGAAAGACTTTTTTTGGGAGGGGTCTAATAGACTGGAAAAACATTTAAAAAAACAGATAACATTCAGTGTTGGTGGGGACAAAAGGTCAATATAAAACAGTGTCAGTATTTGGTAAAACTTTTTTGGGGGTGCTATGGTTTGAATGTTTGTCCCCTCCAAAACTCATGTTGAAGCTTAATACCCAATGTAACAATATTAAGAGGTGGGGCCTTTAAGAAGTGATTGGGTCATGAGGCCTCTGCCCTTATGAATGGATTAATCTATTCATAGATGAATGGATTAATGGGTTATCACAGGAGTGGTTAGTTATCATGGGAGTGGATCTGTTATAAAAGCCAGTTTGGCTCTTACTGTGCCCCTCTTGCCCTGTGATGCCTTCTGCTGTGTTATACGCAGACAGAACAAGGCCTTTACTGGAAGCCAACCAGATGTGGCTGCCTGGTCTTGGACTTCCCAGCCTCTAGAACTGTAAGAAATAAACCTCTTTTCTTTATAAATTATTGAGTCTCAGGTACTCGTTATAGCAATTGAAAATGGACCAAGGCAGCAGATAAACTGATAGCATGGTATTGGTGAAAGAATGAATACATAGATTGACATAGATCAATGGAACAGAGTAGGGATCCCGGAACTAGACCCACACAGATCTTTGACAAAGGAGCAAAGGAAATTCAACAGAGAAACGATAATCTTTTCAACAAATGGTGCTGCAACAATTGTAAGTTCATATGCAAAAAAAAAAAAAAAGCTTAGACACACACCTTTCACAAAAATTAACACATTGTAGTGAAACTTCAAAATGCTAGGGATAAAAAAAATTCTAAAAGCTACCAGTGATAAGAAACAGATTATCTACAAAAGAAAGAAAATCAGAGTGATATCAGACTTTTCATCAGCAATGCTCGATGCGTAAAACAAATGTTCAGTATATTGAGTATCAGTGAGAAAGTTCTCTGGACCAAAAGAAAAAAGACACTAACAGAACATATATAGCTACACCACCGGGCTATGAGAAGAAATATTGCTTTGTGCAGCTTTAGAGTCTACACTTAAACCCAGACAGAAAACTAGACTTCAGCCTAAGCCCGGGGATGGGCTTGCAACAACCTTTTAAGAAAGAGAAGTGAAAGCAGGGTACGCTAAGGTCAAAATGATTAGTGCATTGGGTCTTGACTAAGTTTAATTTAGTAACGTGAGTCTGATTACCTATAATTTTCTCAACTGGGTATTTATTCAATTGTGGCAGGGTAGTTATCAAAGATATTCATTTAATCTCATCGCCATACTTTACTTTCTATAGTGCCTCTGGCAGCTGACAGGGTTTACTTTACAGAATGCCTTCTGGTCAGTGTGATTGCTCAGAGCATGACAGCTCCTTCTGCTGTAAGACATGATTTGAATAGAAAGCTTTTACTCAAAAACAGTGTAGTTTAACCTAGTCAGTTAATCAAAAAGGGTAGTGCTGGGAGATGCAATTTCATCATGTGGAAAACTTTTGATGCATTATCTCATCTACTCGCCAAATGCGGTCTTCTAGTGAAAATCACCTCATATACTACCAGATGGAATTTTATGCAAGCACACGTAGAAGTGTGCCAGGATAGTAAAAGGAGAAATTTCAAAGCACAGCTGCCAGCTCTGCCTAACATAGGACTGGAAGAACCAAATTTATAAGCGGGTGTTTGCCAGACAACAGACCTCTCAGTTAAACCAATTATGTAAATGGACCTTGAAGAACGATTTGTACCAGGCACAGTTTCGGATGAAAGCACTGCTTTTGTAAAGTCTTATCCTGGGTCTAGACTGTTTTAATATTTTTTGCTTCCTTGCCAGTTTTGATTTGATTTGATTTTCCTGACTTGTGAAGAAGCTCTTTCTCCTCAAGCAACTGTGGGCGTACAGAGTAAGACGTTTGTTAAATCTATAACTTTCATGAAGACATAAAATCAGCAGAAACAATAAAATTTTAATTACTCACCATTGTATGATTTTAAGGTCAAAAGGTAAAAATTTTCAATAATTGGTTAAATAAGTTTTAAAGCAAAGATTCACCATTTACATTATTTTTAGTTTTCTGGTTCCTTGAAGCCAAATCAAATCCCAGGATATTATTATCGTGGAACATTCCTTTGGGACTGTGATCAAATGTCCTATTTTTGTGTCCAAAAGTTATCTTGGGGCACCTATGCATTGAATGAGAGTAATCTTTATGGCAGAAGTTCTAGAGAAGAATGAAAACAATTTTGAGTTCAATCCTCAGGAATGAAAAGCGAAAGACAGCAGGAAGCTGTAGAAGTTTTCAGACTGTGCTTGGTGCCTTGTTCCCAGACAGTCTCTCAAGGATTCAGAGGAGGCTTCCCCCTTCCCCCAGGCTGCTGCGGTCACCCTGATGCAGCCACAGCATCCGTAAGATCACTCAGTTTTGGATATTGAGCTTATGCCAAGGTTTTGAACCTTGAGGCCACAGGTGTCCCACCCTTACTGGATAGCAATAAAATCCCACTGAACTGCAATCATATTTAACAGCTTCTCTTTGGGTATACAGAAGGAAACATAAAAAATTGAGTTCGTAGGTACAGTTAACAAACTACTAGAAGCAACAACATAATTTATTAAGGTATCCACTTATAAGTTAATATATAACATCAGAAGACTTCTTACATAAACCTTAGCAAGTTTTATGTAAGCTATATAGAAATTTATATAGGAAATTTAATGGAATAAAATCTTCCGTTCATACTGACATCACAAAATAAAATATCCAGAAATAAACTAAACCAAAAATGTAAAGGACCTTTTGAAAGAACACTGTAAAAAACTTCATTGTGGGGCCATAGAATTCTTGACTACACAAATTATTATTTATTATTTTTATTTCAGCGTATTATGGGAGTACAAATGTTTAGGTTACATATATTACCTTTGCCCCACCCAGTCAGAGCCTCAAGCCTGTCAATCCCCCCGACAGTGCGCGCTGCACCCATTAGGTGTGAATATACCCATCCCCACTCCCCGCCGCATCTGCCCAACACCCTATGAATGTTACTGCTAGATATGTACATAACTCTTGATCATTTCATACCAATTTGATAGTGAGTACATGTGGTGCTTGTTTTTCCATTCTTGTGATACTTTACTTAGTTGAATGGGCTCCAGCTCTATCCAGGGTAATACAAGAGGTGCTGGAATACCATTACTTTTTATGGCTGAGTAGAAACCCATGGTATCCATACATCACATTTTATTAATCCACTCATGCATGGATGGGCACTTGGGTTATTTCCACATCTTTGCAATTGTAAATGATGCTACTATAAACATTCTAGTGCAGATGTCTTTTTTATAGAATGTCTTGTTTTCCTTTGGGTAGATGCCCAGTAATGGGATTGCTGGATCAAATGGTAGTTCTACTTGTAGCTCTTTGAGGTATCTCCATATTACTTTCCACAGAGGTTGCACTAGTTTGCAGTCCCACCAGCAGTGTATGAGTTTTCCTATCTCTCCACATCCACACCAAAATTTATTGTTTTGGGACTTTTTGATAAAAGACATTCTCACTGGAGTTAAGTGATATCTCATTGTGGTTTTGATTCACATTTCCCTGATGATTAGAGATGTTGAGCATTTTTTCATATGTTTCTTGGCCATTAGTCTGTCTTCTTTTGAAAAGTTTCTATTCATGTTCTTTGCCCACTTTTTAATGGGGTTGTTTGATTTTTTTTTCATGTTGATTTTCCTGAGTTCTTTATAGATTCTATCTATCATCTCTTTATCGGATGTGTAGCATGCGAATATTTTCTCCCATTCTGCAGGTTGTCTGTTTGCTCTTGTGATAGTTTCCTTGCTGTGCAGAAGCTTTTTAATTTGATCAGGTCCCATTTATTTATTTTTGTTGTTGCTGTGATTGCCTTTGGGGTCTTCTTCATAAATTCTTTCCCTAGGCCAATGTCTATGAGAGTTTTTCCAACATTTTCTTCTAGAATTCTTAT
>CAUYSK010087031.1:0-30578 GCA_963575035.1 Avahi laniger | reverse complement strand
CTGGGCTTCCTTTTGTGTTTCTGGGTTCTGTATTTAAAAGTCTGATTAATCTGTAATCCTAGCTCTCTGGGAGGCCGAGGTGAGCGGATTGTTTGAGCTCAGGAGTTCGAAACCAGCCTGAGCAAGAGCGAGACCCCGTCTCTACTAAAAATAGAAAGAAATTAATTGGGCAACTAAAAATATATAGGAAAAATTAGCCGAGCATGGTGGTGCATGCCTGTAGTCCCAGCTACTCGGGAGGCTGAGGCAGGAGGATTGCTTGAGCCCAGGAGTCTGAGGTTGCTGTGAGCTAGGCTGACGCCACGGCACTCACTCTAGCCCAGGCAAGAGAGTGAGACTCTGTCTCAAAAAAAAAAAAAAAGTCTCATTAATCAGTTGAAAAGAATTGTTTGTTTTTTTACCTTGTATCCCATTTTTAAAATAAAAAACAATAGGTTCCTACCTCACCTCACCCCCACCTCCACTTTCAGGCTTGCTGCTTGGCAACTTTTTTTTTAACCGTTTATGTTTTTAATATTTATAATAGTTACTTTTATACCTGTCTATTACTGTTTTTAGACTTATGTTTCTTGTAACTAAATCCATTCCTAGCTGTGAAAAATAAAGATCTAGTATCTTATACTGTCCTCTTTTCTCTATCCCTTATTTCTTTTTCCATTAACGTATTAATTCCTGTATTGACTACCTGTTAAACTCTAAACAATATATTGAAATTTCTATGTCTTGTTCCTTTACTTTTTTGGGCTATATCTCTTGATTTCCTACAACGTTAGAGGGAGATGTAGTACTCCTATTCTTAATACAGAATTAGAGCATAAAATTCTCAATTCAACATCATTTTCAATGGCAAATTTAAAAGCCTGTTACACTGTCTTCTAAGATCTGTTGTTTCTGATGCTAGTTGGATTTTTGGGTCCCTTGTCAATCACCCGTTTCATCTTTCTGTAAGCTTTTAGGCTGTGCCATTCCCTTTGATGTTCTGAACGTTCGCATTGATGTTCTAGGCATGGGTGTTTTTTCCGCTCATGCTAGACCCTTTCGTTTTAAAGACTCTTATCTTCCTTTAGCTCTGGGAAAAATTTTGTTTGCCTTTTTAATTTCATTTCCTCTGTTTTCTGTGTTCTTTCATTCTGAAAGTGCTGGTCTGATGTTAAATGTCTGTATTTCCAATGTCTTGGGCCTTTTCTTTATGCTTTGGGAATTATCCTTAAGTTTATCTTCCAGATCTTTAATTGAATTTTGATATTTTAACAAACTTAGTATTTTTAAATTTACAAGAACTTTTTCTTGTTTTTGGGTAGTTTTTTTTTCCATAGCTCCCTATTCTTAGTTTTTGGATGCAACATTTTCTTGAATCTCTCTAAGGATAATTGATCATTTTAAAAATTCTCTTCCATTTTCTGAATGATCTCGGTTTCCTTCAAGTTTATTTTTTTTCCTGTTTATTTATTCTGATCTTTTTCTTGCTATAAAGTTTTCTTACATTTTAGATGCTTCCTGGTTGTCCATTCATAATTTTTAAACAACTTTATTGATATGTCATTCACATACCATTTAATTCACCCATTGAAAATGTACAGGTGGGTGTGGGGGCTCATGCCTCTAATCTCACCACTTCAGGAGGCGAAGGCAGGAGGATCACTTGAGGCCACAAGTTCAAGACCATCCTGGGCAACACAGAAGGCTCTGTCTCTGCAAAAAATAAATTAGCCTGGTGTGGTGGTGCATGCCTTTAGTCTCAGCCACTTGGGAGGCTGAGGCAAGAGGATCACCTGAGCCAGGTAGTTGAGGTTACAATGAGCTAGGATTGTGCCACTGCACTCCAGCCTGGGTGTCAGAGGGAGAGCTCGTCTCTTAAACATAAAATCCTAGTTCCACTTAGGCATTAAAACATTTTTTAAAAGAAAGAAAAGGTACATAGTTCAGTGGCAGTTGTACATCCATCACCACAATCTATTTCAGAACGTTTTCCTTATCTCCCCCCAAGAAAGCTCCACGCTCTTTAGCTGTCACCTCCCCCTTCTTTTACCCATTCTGCCAACCTCTACACCCAAGCCCTAGGCAGCCACTGTCCGTTCTTGTTTCAGAATAAGGGATTAGTGAGACTGGCTTGTTGTTCTGGCGGGAGTGGGGGACCTTCGGCCTCAGGACCACGTATGGCCCTCCAGATCCCCAAGTGTGGCCCCTAGACTGAATCCAAACTTCACAGAACAAATCCCTTTATTAAAAGGATTTGTTCTATAAAATTTTGATTCAATCAAAAGGCGACATTCAAAGATCCAGAAGGCCACATGTAGCCCCAAGGCCGCAGGTTCCCCACCCCTGCTGGGGGTTTCAAAATGCAAGCCAGTGAGAAGACAATAGTTGGGAAGGAGGAGAAGGCAGAGAAAGAGGTGGAATAGAGCCAGGTGTGGGGAGCAGGACCTTAGTCCTGGGAGGGCTGGTGTTTCAGGTGTTAATGAGACGTCAAGCATTCCATGTAGATCTGCTTCACTTCCGAATTCAGGATTCAGAAGATACTCCACCATTGATGATAATGCCGTGCCGCCTCTAGACTTCGGGTGGGATCATGTCTGTCTTGTTCACAGCGATCTCTCCTACACCTGTGTACTGTTTAGCGCACAGTAGATATTATGCATTTGTGGAATAATTCAACATCATGCATTTGTATGCTTTACAGTTTGCAATGAACATTTACGTACTTATTTCTTACCTTATTTGGGATAGGCAAGTGTGCAAAAGTGCAAAATGTGCAAAATTCTCCACAGCACTACTGATGCTTAAACTGTAGGGCTTTCCACCTGCATGAGCCCCTTTCAAAACCCTGTTCCCAATTCTGTATTTGTCAACTTTGCATCTTTTTTTCTTAAATAAGGCCTACAAAATTACGTTTTGTAGTGTTAGGCATCAGAAAACCTGAACCTTGACCCACCTTTTTAGATACAGCAGAAGTATTCGCTCCAATTTAGAGCTCTAAAAGCCGCAGCTCAGAGGACTGAGGACCTTGGCCAAGGCCACACATCCAGTAAGCGGCAGAACATTTCATACCTGAATGATTCGTCCCACTGCTTGTCCTCCTCATCCCCCCACGGTGAGGGTACAGCTTCCGACTGATGCCAGTGCCCAGGTCACCAGCCACAGGGAGCAGTGCAGGACTGGGGCTCTGCCCAGAGCAACCCTGGTGATAACCGTGCACAGGAGGTGTCTGTGCCCCCAAGGTCGCAGGCTGCCTCCCTGTCCAATGTGAGCCAAGCCAGCAAAGACCACGCATCCTCCCTTTCTCCCACCGACACATGGTGAGAGTATTTTCTCTAAACAAGAGAAATACTGAATCTTCCTTTCCACTTCTGTTTCTGAATGAGACTTTTAATCTCATGTCATTTCATGGTCTTAAAATAAAATGTAGGATCTAAGGGGAATTGAAAAGTCAGAGATCATATTTTCAACTGCCAACTAATTTCGTGATGCTCCCAGGTGGGAAGAATCAGTGTCTGCCCTGCAGAGGTGAATCACACATTCCATTGGATTGTGCCGCTGACAGACTTTCTTCTTTGAAAATTAACTTACCCTTCGTGCTTTTCAAGTTTTCGATGAAGTATATTTCGGGCTTGCCTTTCCCCAGACACAAGTGTATGTGTTTTGAGTTGAAATCTGAGCTGGCAGTGCCTGGAGGAGATAGTGCAGCCTATTGGAGGACCGAACTGAGTTCCACGGGGATAGAACAGAGGTCCCTGGGAGTGTCAGGGGCTGAGTTTCCAAAGGCCTGCCGGCCCCTGAGCTAATGTGGAAATTGACTTCCAGGACTTCTTTATCCTGAAGTCATTGATCCAGTAGCGATTTAGGAGGGCTGAACTCTCTTGGGTATTGATGTGGTATGATCAAAAATGCAGAGGTTACAGAGGCTTCCTTTTTTCTGTGCTGCTTCTCTTTGTGCTCGTGCCCTTGCCCCCCAGCCCCCAGGACGGAGAATCCTCTAGACCTGGTTGTGACTACTGCTCACTGGAGCATTGGAGTGCCTTCTTCCCAGCTGACTAACAGCCACTGCCCCAGCTCCTCAGGCTTCTCTCCAAGGACCTTCCTACAATCCAAGAACCAAAAAAGGTGGATGCTTTGTACTACAGGGGACTTCTGGAACCCTGCTTCATTGCTCTGGCTGGCATCTCTTCTGATTGGTCCGTGACTATACCATATTATAGGTAATTAAATATTAAAATATTACATGATTAAATTACATTGTGAGTAATTTGAAAAATCACTGCCACCCCCCCCGCCCCCCGGAAAAAAAAGTCTGATCACTTGGCCCTGTTTGATGCCCCAGATACTTGACAAATTAGAAGCAAAGTTATACATTTACAGGCTGAGTTCCCAGAGCCCTTTTCAGGGCATGCTGGCCTTTTGGCTTTGCTTTGCCAAGATTTCAGCAACATTGGTGACATAAAGACACAAAATGAAGCACTAGAGCCATCCCTGAGTCCAAGTCAGGGCACTGTTGTGAGCACAGTACCAGTCCCCTGGCTGCGGAGGGAGTCCTCTCTGAGTTCATTGCCTTATAAGAGCATGTATGAGCACCAGAGAATGTATGCCACAAGCAAGGCCAGCTTTCGTCTGTCAGCAGCTTAAAATGTTTAGGACAGTGCACCGACCAGACACGTGCTTGTGGTGAGGGACTTTTACAAGTCCCATCTCAGCAACCGATGGGACTTGTAAAACCCGACTGACTCAGAACATTTGCGCCTTAGGTGGCCTTTGTTTGAGCCTGGAGTTAACCTTCGTAAAACAAAGACTTCTCTCTCAAGATGCCCTGCAAGAAGAAGAATGCTCCTCACGGCCGTCCCTGAATGCTGTAATGTGTATATAGTCAATTTAGGACCATGCAGAGGATGGAAAGCCCAGTGGCTACGAGAAGGGAGCATCAGGGATGTAGGTTTCAGCCTCGTTTGAAATCAGCTTTAGTTTCTCCACAGCTTGACTCAAGCCAGGCTATCCCAGACTGTATCATATCTTTGGCTTCATTCTGTCTCATTCTCTTAAATCTGTTTCTGTTTATATCTAGCCCAATCTGTTACCCTTCTCCTCTGGCCACAGAAGTATTTAAAACTAACCAAATTGGCCAGGATTTGTTTTTGCCAAAGGGTATTTTTCCTAGTGGCTTAAAAGACTTCTATGATGGTCACACCCTACAGAATGGCAAATGTTTGGCAGGAGCTGGGGACTCTTGGTCCTGGCAGAAAGGAGCCTTTGTTGTTTCTCAAACCCTCTCTCAGAGCAGACTGGACAGGACTAGCAAAGCAAGTTTTAGCTGCTTCTTAATTCCTGCCCATAGGCAGTGTAAATGCTAACAAGCCATGTGGGCAGAAAGGGGACAGGAGAAAAGAGAAGGACCATCCTGATCACGTCAAGAGAGGATGAGACGCCTTGGCCTCCTGGGCAAACTCTGCGTTGTTCGGGAGGACTCGCTTCAGGGTGCTGACCTCTGTCTGTTTCCTGATGATGCCATACAATCCAGAGACCAACTTAGAAAGACCTGCCCCTCTAGGTTGTTTTTTCTCTCTCTCTCCTTCCTTCCTTTGTACATTTAAGATGGATCTAGATTGTTCTTGTTGCGTTCCCAGGGCTGGAGTGTTAAAGTACCAAGCTTGTGCAGAGTTCAGACCGTGCCATCTGAGATCAACCATGAGATAATCTGTAGTGAAAAGGAAACTTACAGTGAAAGGGAATTCCACATTTGTTAATTATTTTTTCTGTGCCAGACACTGGCTAAAAAGCTTTAGGCAAATTATCTCATTGATCCTTAAAATACCCTTGTCAAGTAGGTAGTATTATTCCCACCTTACTGATGAGAAAACTAAAGCTCAGAGAAGTTAAGCACCTTTCCCCAGGAGCCAGGATTTGGGCCTTACTCTGTCGAACTCTAGGTCTCATGAATTTTCTGCCATGCCCCTCTTCTTTTGGTAAAAGATGACAGATTTTTAAAAAATAAAATGAATAGCTGCCCTTGTTTATTTCTAAACTCACCTTGTCATGTAATCGAAAAGGCCCATGTTCTTACAATGTGGGATTTTTTTCCCCAAGACACTCCCTATGTGAGTTGTTTATTTGATGGATGGCTGTATACACTTGTGTATTCATGCTACCCACCACTGCCACTGTCATTTAGTAGGGAAAAAATATAACCCCATGTCCTGGAAGACCTTGTCAATAGCCACGGTGGAGCCTGGGTGTAATCGACAGTAGGGTCTCCTTTTTTGGTCTCCCACTCACCGGTTGAAATGGCGATCACTCAGCGTGTTTCCCTGATCTTTTGAACAGGAAGATTGCTCCGTCGGGGCTACTGAAAACTATGAAATGAGATTGGCTAGGATGCCTGTTGTAATTTGGTTCCTAAATTTTCAGCTTACTAGCCTGCCAGTGCAGTGTTCTTCAGAGGACATTAAGACCCTGTATCAGAGAACAGAAGCCATTCTGTTAGAGCCATGTGCGCGTCCTGGCGGTTAAAGGACAGAAAGGTTGTGGGAGGCTGGGCTGCAGCCCGTCCTCACTCGCAGCAGCACAGTGAGCAACTCTGCTGTGATTTCGGGGCAGGAAGGAAGTCGATGTTTGAGTGCTTGCCTGCCTGTCTAGACCACTTTTACTCCTCAGTGTGGTGACAAGGGTCAGACACTCCCGTAGGACTGTCACATGTCCTGCCACAGCTCACAGAAGTGCGTGCACAGCCTTCGCGGGGGTGTGTAAGAGGTCAAAGAAATCCATTTAAATGCATCAGAATTGAGACCGAGGATGTGGGAGTCTCTGAAGAACATTCCTTTACGAGGAAACTTAGCCATGGCCGGGCAGATACAGGCTGGACCCCGTCCAGTGCCTTCACTGTCTGTTCTCGTTTCTCCAAAGAGTGTTAATAAGTTTAGGTGAAGAAAGGGCTCTTAAGTGAAGAAAGGCTCTGTGATCAAATTGACTTGGGAAATAGTAGGTTAGATAAGGTCACCACAGGATGTCCCAGAGCCTTTGCAGGACAATTTTTTCTAAAATAAAGTGCATGTCTTTTTACACCTTCATGTTTTTAAAATTAAAGGGAATCTAAGAATCGATGTCAGAGGCAGGGCTGGGAGCAGAGTGAGGCAAGTGAGGCACGTAGGTGCAGGATTCATGCAGGCAAGACTCTGAGAGCGAGCGCATCCAGCACCTTGCCTGCTCCCCTGCTCGTCCCGGCCCTGGCCCACGCAGAAGATTCAGGTGTGCCAAGGTGGTCCCCACCTGCGAAAGAGGCAGAGACTTAGCCAGACTTCGTAGATGCTTGTTCATTTGATGGTACTTCAGGTGAGTTCTTAAAATAGGGAGCCCACTGAAGTTGAATTTTAACATAGATCCTTTCATTATCTCTTAAAGTATCTTTTACTACAGGCACACATCACCATGTCTGGCTATTTTAAAAATTTTTTTTGTAGAGATGGAGTCTTGCTACGTTGACCAGGCTGGCCTTGAACTCCTGGCCTCAAGCAATCCTCCCACCTCAGCCCCCCAAAGTGCTAGGATTGCAGGTGTGAGCCACCGTGCTTGGCCTTATGTGCATTTTTTACAAAAACCCATCACCTCTGTTTAGTCTTAAGAAAACCAAGAGAGAAAGAGAAAGCCAGAGTGGGGTACATCGTACAAGATACTCGGCCAGTACTTGTCAAGACTGTCAAGGAAACTGCCACAGACCGGAGGAGCCTGGGAAGACATGGCAGCCGAATGCGTTGTCCTTGAAGTGGATTCCAGAACAGAAAGAGTGCATTGGTAGAAACACTGATGAAATCCAAATAAAATTGGGGAGGGGTTAATTAATAGTAATATACCGACATTGGTTTTTCAGTTTTGACAAATGTTCTTTGGTAACGTAAGATGTTAACAACAGAGGGAATCGGGCAAGGGCTGTATGGGAACAGTCTGTAGTCTCTTTGTAAGTTTTCTGTAAATCTAAAATTATTCCAAAACAAAATATGTATTTTAAAAAAAATTATTATGAATAAGCATTATAAAGGCAAGTTTTTTTGTCACACTCTAGGCAGTAATTAAAGGCAACAAAGATTGCCAAATCTCAAGGAATGGATCATGGAAGCCTCAGTGTGCGGAGAAGGGGGGTGACAGTTCTTGGAATGCTGACTCTTCCGTCGTGAAGAACTGTCACTCCATCTCCAAGAATCTGTCAGGGCTTCCAGCTGACACTTAGTAAAGTTGATACCTTCCAGTCACATGTTACTCAACTGAAAATATGAAACTATAAGCTTATCAAAAAGAAAAGACACATGAAACTTGACTATTCCTTTATAGAATTTGAAATTATGTTGTCTATTCTAAAGGTACAAAAGAGATCAAGATTATGAAAAGTTTATGAAAAGCAACTTGTCACTGTGATATTTAATATAACTTCTAATGGTCAAAAATGACTTGATAAACCTTTAGATTGTGAAGGCAAAGAATGATTAGATACAAACCACAACTGAGATCCTGAAGAAGAAAATCATAAGTACTTATGCAGATAAATGTAGGCTTTTATCATTTAGTTAAAACAAAACTATATACATGTAATCAGTTGTTTTTCCCCAACTCCTCTTCCCCCCCAGCTGCTATTAAATCAATGGGGAGCTTACAATTGATGATGTTGTAGAATCCTAGACATAAGACAGGGGCAGAACACATCTTCCCAAACTTAACTGCCCACAGAACCCTGGAGTTCCACGGAACACGCTTTAGGAAAGAGCACTCCACGCTATTTGCTGCCTGTCCTTTCGATGTAGAATAAATTCTCAGTCAAAAGGCTTTTTGGATCGTAGCTGTGAAGTTTGAGAAGAAATGCGCCACACAGGTATGTTTTATCGACAGTTCCTGAACCCAGAGTTGCTCCCTATGTAAATAAGCCCTGAAGAGTGAGGCCGAATTTCTTCTCCAATTTTGAGCCGGGCATTAGGTTAGATGAGACAGACAGATCCTTTTTGGATTGAGTGGGGTAAGAATGCAGCAGACCTGCCCGTTCATTAGGAAGTAAGCCTGAGAAGCATGGAGGTAGACAAAGTTGGCAAAGACCTTCCCTCTGTCTTCCAAGAAAGACATTAGGAAAGTGCAGCTTTAGGAAACTGGCATCTGTCACTGAGAGAAGAAACAAACTTTACTCTTTTACCATTGGTTAGGCCATGCGTGGCAAGGTTTCCAATTCAAAACTTCCAAATTGTGAGCCAAGAGTCTCCTCCTACACACACACACACACACACACACACACGCACTCACGCATGCACGCACGCACGCACACACACGCACACACGTGTGCTCACTTAAAATCCTTGACCATCTCCAAAATCAGCACCATTTTCCGAGGGCCGGTTTGAAGGTTGTTCGGCCGTAAAGCTTGCTTGGCAGTGTTTTCTGTTCTCTGATCAGGGATGGGTTGAAGCATCATTTCAGCAGCTTCCCTCACGAGGGCTTTACTAATACAAGTCACTGCTCCAGACTTGACCTTCAGTCACTGGAAAACATTGAAAACAACTTCAACCACATGAGAAAGTACTCTGTCGGACTTGGTCCAAATGTCGGCAACCTTTGCTTGAGTGATGCAGGAAAGTAATCTGCGTGGCAGTCGTGCTTCTCGCTGATGGAAACTTCAAGTTGTTAGTGGCTCTTCTGGGACAAAGTTGTAAGGGCAGTTGGCCCCTGCTGTGGCAGAATAACAAATGAGAGAGAAAGCTACTCAGGCACATGCTTTGCCCCAAAATAGCCACGGCTGGAGGACCCACGGCACTTGTGAGATGTCTCGGCCAAATGCTAGCTCCTTCCACTGGTGAAGATGAAGAAAGATTGTTTGACGTGTGTATGTCATGGCCAGCATTCCATCACCATAAAGAGCAGCCACATTTTAGCCAATTCATCATTTGAGATCCTTTGCGTACCTCTGCTGTGAAGGACAATAATTTATTAGCCTCAATAAGAGAGAACCGCCATTATAGGAAAACCATAACTGAGGGTGGGCCTTTGCTAAAATATTGAGGAGTGTGTCCTTCACACAAACGTGCGGAACCAGACTTCAGAAGTTCAAGTGCTGTTTACTTAGGATTAGCTCAAGTTTGGTTAAGAGGGGTGCGAAACTTGGCTGAGGTGGTTGATGCTACTGGCTGTGGTGAGAGAGACCAGGCCAGCACTTGTGACCTAAAGAGGGGAATTGGGCAGGGGTATGTGCTAAGAGGCCACCCACCAAGAATCTGCATCTTGGCTCTAAATGCCAATTCTGGAACTCAGTACAGGCATTGTGGGATAAAGGCTGACATTGGGGAGAGAAGAAGAAAGAAATATCTGTCTCTTCTGGTTTAGAGATGAATGTTGCCTAATCTCAGATGAGATTTTCATGAATCTTCACACAGCTTGTGCCACTCCGGTGAATTATAAACCTCATCAGTGGCTGGGTATTGCCAGGAAAATCTATTCTCTCTAAGCTTTCTACTTTCTATGGTAGTGTGGGCAATATTTGTTGATTACTCCCTGTCACCAATTTTTTGGTCTAGAAAGTTCCCCAGAGGAACATTCTCTATAGGTTTGCAGAAGATAAAAAAGTTGGTGCCAGGCCAGTTGGCTACTCACACATATAGCTGCTGAGACCATGTTTCACTCTCAGTGTATCTTCATGCTAGCTTATATATCATCTTTTATATTTTTTGACAGTTTGAGATGTAATTCATATACAATTCACCCATTTAAAGTGTATAACTCAAGGGCTTTTGGTATATTTACAGAGTCCTGCAACCATCTCAGCCATCAATTTCAGAACGTTTTCATCCCCCTCAAAGAAACCCCATACCCATTAGTAGTCACACCCCTGTAGCCCCAGACCCCTCATCCCTAGGCAACCAGGAGTCTGTTCTTTCTCTAGATTTGCCTGTTACAAACATATTATCTCAATGGAATCATATAATAAATAGGTGGGTTTTGTGGCTGGCTTCTTTCACTTAGCATATTTTCAAGGTTCATCCATGCTGTGGCATGTATCAGTTCTTTATTTTTATTGCCAAATAATATTCCATTTTATGGATATAACACATTTATCTGCTCACCATTTGATGGACATTTGGGTTCTTTCCACTTTTTGGCTATTAAGGATAACACAGCTATGAACATTTTTGAACAAGGTAACTGTATGTTTAACATTTTGAGGAACTGCCAAATTGTTTTCCAAAGTGGATGCATAATTTTATATTCCCACCAGTAATATATGAAAGTTAAAATTTCTCCATGTCCTTGCCACCACTTGTTATCATCTGTCTTTTGATTCTAGCCTCTCTAGTGAGTGTGTAGTAGTATCTCCTTGTGGTTTAAATTTCACTGCTGGCTCATGATATCAAATGTCTTTTTATGTGCTTATTGGCCATTTTTATTTCTTTAGAGAAAGTCTATTCAGATCCTTTGCCCATATTTTAATTGGGTTGTCTTTACATTATTTAGTTGTTGTAGTTCTTTGTATAGTCTAAAGACAAATTTCTTACCCACATGTATGATCCTGTGGGGGAAATCTTTTCACTTTCTTTGGAGCACGAAAGTATTTAATTGTAAGGATGTCCAATTTATTTGTTTTCTTTTGTTGCTGTGCTTTTTGGTGTCATATCTAAGAAGCTATTGTGTTAATACAAGGTCATGAAGATTTTCTCCTATCTTTTCTTCTAAGGGTTTTATTGTTTTAGCTCTTACATGTAAGTCTTTGATCTATTTTGAATTACTTTGTGTGTTAGAATGAGGTAGGGGGTTAATCCTACCTAATGTGGATATCCAGTTGTTATATAACATCTTTTAAGAGAAAAAAGCAGAAGCCTTTTCTGGGCATCTCTCTTGGCCACTTGCTCTGCACAGCTGCATGCCACAACTGAGGGACAGGTGTCAGGAGAACATAGAGACGCTTACCATACCCACCGGAGCACAGGCTGACGGCTGCACTGGTGATCTGCTCCATTCTCCCAGGTCTCTTTGAGTGCCAACTTCCAAAGGGAGCCAGTGCCCTTTTCAAGACATTTGCTACCAAATCTGCCCACATTTCAGTACCCAGCACAGCTCAACATGCACAGGCTGGTCTATCCTAAAGGACATGAAAATTTGGAGTCAGACAGACCTGGCAGTTGTAGTACTCCCACTTACTAGCATAGTGACCTTAGCAAGTCGCTTAACTTCTCCGAGTCTCCATTTCCTCTCTTATAAAATGGGGACGGTGACATCTACCTGGAATTGTTGTTGTGAGGAGTAAATGAGACAGTACAGTAAAGTGTGTGGTGCAGTGGAGCCTGGCACACAGTAGGGGCTTCACAAATGGTAACTGTCACTATTCTCATGACCTCTCCTAACTTTGCCCTGCCTCTGCTCAAGTCGTCTCATCCATGAAAGGGGAGCTAATTGGAATATAAACTCCAGGAGAGCAGGAACTTCCCTGCGTCGTTTATTCTTGTATCCCTGTGGCCTAGAACAGCGTCCAGCACACAGTAGGCTCCCAGTAAATATTTGCTGACTGGCCGAATATATAATACTTCTACTACTTAATCCCAGGAATTATTATAAGGATAAACATTTTTAAAATAATGTTTTCAAGTACAGAAATGTATGACTTCCTTTCTTTTTAGTGGTGAGAGACATGCGGATGGCTGTAACAATATAGCAAACCTGCAAATGAGGTGAATATATATTTTCTAGAAGGTGTCATTTCATTTTCAAGGTACTGAAGAACCAGAGATCCTTTAATAAAGTTAATTTATTAAAGAATTTTGAGGTCATAAAATGTTAATGCCCCTCTCTAGGTTTTCACACTTTACCCTGGAGAGAATTGAGTTCTCCCTGGCCCTTCTTAAGTTCAAGCAATATTGAGGTGGGAGGGGCAGAGAGGACAGAGAGGTTGTCTTGTCTTTCAGCTATTTAATATCTGGATAAGGCCTGGGAATTTTCACTACTCGTTATTCATTTCTTTCTGTCCAATATTCTTTCTCATCGGTTTTTCCCCTATAGAAATAAAAAAAGTAATACTTTCATATCTTCCTAAAATGACTGGATGTAGAATTTAACCTTTCTTTCCTGTGTCTACCCACTTAGGGCCTCAGGGCACAACTCTGATGCTGGGAAACCATGCACCCTGGTTGGATGGGGCTCGGCAGAGGGAGAGGACCAGTCCGGAGGGAGTGGACTAGGTTCTGGACCCAGCTCCTCGTTAATTAGCTCTGTAACCAGACAAGTCACTGTGCATCTCTGGGTCCCAGTTTCTCATCTGGAAAATGAGTGTTTTAAGCCAGATGCTCCCTAAGGGCTCCTCCAGCCTTTCAATTACATACTTTCATGGCATATCCAATCAAAAAGCATTTATCCAGTGCCCCGTCACATCCTAGGACATTATTAGGTGGTGGGGTGGGCAGGGGAACACATATCCCTCCTTGGAGGGAGGTATAGTAGTACCTAACACCACCAGTGGGGGTGCGTGCCACCGAATCCAGCTGTGCAGAGCAAAGGAGAAGCAGAGTACATGGAATGTCTAGGGAAGAAGCAGTGAGCCTTGAGCTGGGCCTTGAGGAAAGCATGGCATTTGGACTGGGCGAGCGGTCCCATGTATGGAAGGCAAGTGGAATAGGCAGAGCACCTTGGGCCAGGAGTCACGAGTTCAGGACTCCACCCCAGCTTCTTAGCTAATGGGCAGTGCAGCCTTGATGTCACCTCATGTGTCTGGCCTCAGTGTCCCTCTGTGCCATGTGGATCATCTCAGAGTGCTCACTGGAAGGCAGTCGAGATGAATGACAGGCAGCAGGCCACAGAGCCCGAGGGGCCTAGGAGAGCATCAAAGGTCCAGACCACTGCACTTTGAAGCTGTGTGGCCTTGAACATGTTATTTAATCTCCTTAGCCCTCAGTTTTCTCATCTGTAGATCACAGTAATGACCTTTAAGGCTTGCTGTGAAGACTTCATGAGAGGATCCATTAGCACAGTGTGAGTGCTCAACAGGTGGCAGTGGTGGCTGTCATATTATTAAAGCTCTTCTGTGCATTAAAGGAGGGAGTTCTAAGGAAGCAACTTGATGAAATAAGGCATTTAATAAACCTGGTGGGACATACAGTGAAATATTTTCAGCCTTAAAAAGCAAGGAAATTCTTGTCACATGCTACCACATGGATGAACCTTGATGACACTATGCTAAGTGAAATCAGCCAGTCACAAAAAGATAAGTACTGTATGATTTCAGTTATAAGAGGTATCTAAAGTAGGCAAACTCATAGAAACAGAAAGTAAAAAGATGGTTGCCAGAGGCTGGAGAGAGGGGAAATGGGCAATTTTTCAGTGGGTACAGAGTTTTAGTTTTGCAAGATAAAAAAGTTGCAGAGATCCCTTGTACAACAATGTGAATGAACAATACAACTGAACTGTACACTTAAAAAAACCTAGTGGAGCAAATATGTGATGCATATTCTTCCATTTTTATTTGACAGATGTTTACGTAAATACAATATGTAAAGCATCGTGCTAGGTGTTAGATATAGAAGCAGAGAGACAAAGAAGACTAAGATATAGAGATTCCCTGCCTTCAGGGCAGAGTATAGTTTAGGAGAAAACACCGTGGAGTTTTTATAGAGAGACCCAAGTATGCTGTTGTTGGGGTCATGGCCTTGGGCAAATTACATGATTCTTCTAACTTTTATGTTTCTGTAGCTGTAAAATAGGACTAGTTAGTGTCTGTCTCACAGATTGTCATAGGAATTAAAGCGCATTTAGAACAATGGGCACATGCTAAACGTGCCAGTAAACGTGCTATTTCTTGCTCTTCTCATTAGTTTCTCTAAAAGGGGCTTACAGTCTCATAGAAGAGGTAGGAGAAAGATGTGTCCACAACAGAGCTCACAAAGGCTTAAAAAAAAGTGGCTGGAGGGAGGTACAAGGTGTTCAGGGAGGGCCAAACATGGCCTCAGCCTGTGCCATTAGCCCTTTCTCGTCTGAAGACAGGGAAGCGGGCCAGATGGAGGGGCCGCTCATAAATCTCATCCCAGGAGTCGTCTCCTTCTAGGCCTGAGACTCAGGAACAACTGAAGAGGGACTTAAACCATAGGCGCTGAAGGTGTGAAGCCGTCTAGAGGAGCTTGTTGGGAGCTGCTATGGGTTTCCAAGTCTAGGAGAAAGTAGGGAAATGGAAAAAGCTTCCCAAGGGTGATGGCTGACAGATGTTTGCAGAGATGACTGGGAGAGGTGGTAGAATTTCTTCCTTTAATATCTGAGGGCAAGACAGGATTCACATATATCTGGGTGGCTTTTATGGGGTCCTGCCTGAGGGTGACACATCTAGATCCATGCTGATCTCTTGGTGGGGTCTTCATTTTCAAAGATTATTGGCTGGGTGTGGTGGCTCATGCCAGTAACCCTAGCACTTTGGGAGGCCAAGGTGAGAGGATTGCTTGAGGCCAGGAGTTTGAGATCAGCCTGGGTAACATAGCAAGACCCCATCTCTACAAAATATTTAGAAAATTCAGCGGGCATGGTGGTGGGCGCCTATAGTCCCAGCTGCTTGGAGACTAAGGCAGGACATTCCCCTGAGCCCAGGAGTTCAAGGTTGTAGTGAGCTATGATGGCGCCACTGCACTCCAGTCTGGACAACAGACCAGGACCATTGTCTCTTAAAAAACAAAAACCACACAAAGATTACAGTTACTAAGTTAATGCTCAGCCTACTTGAGAGAACTATGCCTTCCTTTTGTTTGTCCTTTAATCCATTCATCTGTCCATTCATTTATACAACCAAACTTTATTGGGCACACACTATGGAAGAGATCCTCAGCTATGAAGCATCTCTTCTTTCAAGTCCTTTGCCTAAATGATGACTTATATTTTGGTCACCTGCCAACTGTGTGAAGTACAAAGTAACTTTGGGGGAATGCCTTCATGCCAAGCTTATGCAAGGCACTGCTGTCTGCCTTTACCTCCTCGGGGGAGCTGTACTAGATGGCATGGGCCCCGGCACTTTCGGACACTACTGCAAGTTGGCTGTGATTAAAGGGGGCAGACGTTACAACTCTCTATAGCCATGAATAGAGGAGGAACTGATGTTTAACAAAAAAATGTGACTCTGGGCCTTTGGGTCCCTAAGTGCAAAGAGCTGATGTCCTGCTGTCATTCCGGCCGTGCCGTGCCCTGCACGCTGCGCTTTTCTGGTAGCACATTGCAGTCAGCTGTGGGAAGCCGAATCTGGGAACCTTGCCCACCCCACTTGGTGCCCTCCCAGAGTTTTTGGTAGAGTGCATTTTTATCCTCGAGCAAGTTTGGTACTGAACCAGAGAAGTTCTTCCAATTTTCTTTCCTCATTTGGCAATCTCACTATTTCGCCTGTCCTCTCTTCTGCAGAGTAAGAGAACAGAAATCCCTATCTTAAAGGCTTCCCTGAAAGGCTGCCCAACAATTGAAGTGAAAGACTTGGGGAAAAAACAGATGAGAGAGAGTCAACAAGGTGGAAGTTGGAACAGTGAGAGCTTCTTGAATGAACATCTGTGAGTGTTGTCCATATGGCTGAACTGGATAAATCCCGCTGAGACTGTTGACGTGAGTGGGAGCTTTGCCTGAACGAAGTGGTTAGCCAGGACATTGCAGTGACGTGCAGCACCAACTTCAGACGTTTGGGTTTTAAAGGATACGTATTCTTTTCTCTTACCTTCCTAAGGTGTGCTTCTCTAGGCACCGATGCCTAGAGCCTCAGAAGGGTGTTTGTGAGAGAGACAGAGAAGACAAGAAAGCTTAGGGGAAAGGCAGAAAGGGAGGGAGAGAGAAGAGGAAACGGATTTTGAAACTGTCCTGAAGAAGACAGAAGACAAAGATGATATGAATCAGATCCTCTAAATGCCATTCCTTTGACTGATTGTGTTCCCTTTTGTGCTTTTTTGTCTGATTTTATTCCTCTGAAGCCAGTGGCTCTATCACTCCGTATTTCACAGCGAAGAACTAAGCTCTCCCTCGCCAGGGCTCTTGTGCCTGTGGGCTGGCAGACAGAGAACGTCATAATCAGGGAGGAGAGGCTGCAAACCCCGCTGCCAGCACCGGTCTGAGCCCTCTGCCTCACCCACTCTGGACGCCGGGAACGGGCAGGGAACGAGGCCTATCCTTACCCAGTTCTGTTATTGAGCACTCGCTTGGACTCGGCCCTATTCTGGTAGAGATTTGAAGAGGATTTTTTAAAAAATAGGCTTACACCTCAAGTGTACAAATGTCTTTTGATGGAAGAGTTAAGAAGCACCGCGGAGAGCCAAGCCCAGCGGGCCAAGCTAAAGAGCTGCAGGGCAGGCAGCGGATGGGAGCGAGCGGGTCACCACCGAGAATGGCTGGCGAGCCTCGGCCTGTCTTGCGAGAGATGCCACCAATGGTGTCAGCAGTGAAACAGCTGCGCTCCCTGACCAAGGCAGCAGCCGGTGGCATTCTGGCTCTGGCTTTTTTTTTTTTACATAGATGAAGAGGACCTCTCAGTGGATGTTGCCTCCAATTGGGTCAGATGTGGCTTTGGCAGGGGCTCAGCTGAGTGTTGCGCTGTTTCAGTCTTCCCGTTCTGAAATGCATCTGACGCGTCTGAGAATCAGCTGAGCTCAGTTATAGCAAAGAGCAGTGCAAGCCCCACTCCTTGGTCTTTCTTGATAGGGTGACGGTGCCGTGTCCCCCAGGAGTTCTCCCGGGGGCAGTTTACTAGTGCTGTCTGCACCGAAATGGACATGATTTTCTCTTCTGAGTAGATGCTCACTTGTAATCCACTTGGAGGGAATTCTTGATTTCTTGAAATACTTAGGAGAGGCTGAACAAAGGAAGGAACTTCTGTATCTGTTACGCCGTTCCCCGTAAGCTCCATTGAGTATGCTGAGTGCTCCTCCATGCCCCAAGACTTTGACCAGAAGATCCTCGAAGACCCTGGCCCATCTTTTCCCACAGAGGTGTGCTGCACCTGCCTGCCAACCCAGAGGACGTCGGCGTTTTGAGGCAGCCACAGTAGACACTTGGCGGGAGCTCCGATGAACTGGAAAGACCATAGGTTTTAGAGTCACAGGACCAGGTCCAAGGCCTGAACTCTGTTGCAATACTTTTAGGGCCGATACTTCCTGAGCTTGTGAAAATAGGGATTCTAATTTCTCTCACATCAGGAGTTGATGCAGTGACACAGTGGCTGTGGAGAAACTTTATAGACTGTAATGTGCTAAAGAAATGGCCTTTGTCCTTGTCTAAGATGGTTTCTCACACGTTCATGCAGGACCATAACCGCACAGAGAGGTGCTGCAGGGACAGGGTTGCTGCTGCCACCACCCGTCTGGCTGCTGCAGACAGCTGGGATCTGAGTACTTCCTTGACTTGTGATGCGCAAACATTAACATGCATCGGAATCACTTGGGAGCTAAAAATATAGATCCTCAAGCTCCATTCCTCTAAAATCTCCTTGGTTGATCCAGATCCATGTGTAGGTAGCTCCCCAACTACTCTGATGCAGATTATGCATAAGCTATGCTTGAGGAAGATGGGAGTGGCGGCTGGGATGGGGTGACTGGAGATTGGTGGCATGAGGAGAAGGAGAGCTCCATAGGGGGACGCCAGTGTGTACCCTTGGGTGGGAGGCAGGGGTGGGGTACTTCATATTCAGTTGACCAGCAGCTCTTCTCGGCTCCGCCACCGTCATGTTCCATTTGTCAGCAGTTGCTTCCTGTGTTTGTCTCTGTTTTTTTCTGGTTGGGTGGTTTGGCTTCTTGTAGTCGTAGGTAAGAAGCGATGCTGAGCCGCCGGATTTCTGTTGCCAAGTTTCGGATCTACTTACAACATTAGAGGGAAGGCTGGAGCACATTCTAAGCCAGAGCTTCAATACTGGGCAGGTCGGTGGGAATTATTGACACGCACAGTGCGCGCCCCTGCGCATCTCGGAGGGAGGCCTTGGGGAACAGTGAGGGTTGTGGCCACGAAGGCATCTTCTGTTTCTCACTCTGAGTATTTTACTTTTTGGTAGCATTAGTTGTCTGGCTTGCTTGAAGGGTTGTACCTGGAGACTTAGTGTAGGAATCAAACCATTGTCCTGCTCTGGCTTTCTGACATCATCTAACCTGATGACGGCTGTGAGCTCAGTGTACCCTTCATTTATCTCCAACACCAAGAGAAGGCTCTTTTGTGAGGAAGACATCTTGGGAGCCTTCAGTGAAGAATGTGTGAGAGAGAGAGAGAGAGAGAGAGATGGAACCCAAGGAATCAGATCATTTCTAAGGATTTAGAAGCTAAGGAAAACATACCTGCTAGAAATTCCAAAATTCTGTCAGGTAGAAGATCCCAAAGTTTATTCCTCATTGGGCTCCTGGGAGAGTCAGCACTAGCTTAAGTGACCGCAAATCCTTTAGAAAGAGCAGCTTCTCAGCAGTGCCAGTCACACAGCACAGATCAAGGTGTTTAACTAAAACCCTGCAGCACATCCATTTCATAGGGCCCTGGGTCGCATGCGTTCAGTGCTAGGAGGGCAAGACTGTAAAACAAGAACATGGTGTAACAATAGTGTTCTCTTTTTGCCCCCAGTTAAATCAGGAAAGAAGGAATCTTCTTTTAAAAGCTGTACTGTGTCTGTCCTTATACTTGCTGCTTTTCCACTTCAATTTTCTAATATGTCCACGAAGACAATGGTTTGGATAATTGGATGTAGCTATGAAATGACATTATTGTTTACATTCAGAACAGGAAGATACCGGAAATGAAAGTCCTTTTCCTCAGAACTGCAGTTCAAACCATACTTAATAGTTCATTTAATAGTCATGTTTTACTCCCTGGCTAGACAGGAAGGGCACTAACTTTGACTTATGTTTCCTTTTGTAGCTCCCAAAGTATGTGAGAATAGCAATTGGCCTTCTGTTTATTTTTATTTTTTCCCCTAATTATAAACGTTATGCTGTTATATATTTTTTTAAATGTACAAAAAGGTGAAATAATGAAGAAATCCACAATCTCATCACCTAAAAGCAAGTACAATGAATATTTTAGCTTATTTCATGCCAGCAATTCATCTGTGCATGGATAAGTCTTCATGAATTAACCCAAATGAAAGAGCAATTTAGGTGCTTAATATTCTGATGCCACCTGAACTCTAAATTTTGCCTTTCTCATGGGGTGGCTGCTGCGCTGCTACTGCTGCTTTGTGGTTTCCAGAGTCTTTCCCAGCCTCCTGGTCTTACCTGGGTTCCTTCTGCAGAGCTTCCTGAAGTCACAGTAAGACGGGCAAGGCTGTACCCACCTGGTCTTTAGTCTTTCTGTAAAGGTCAAGTAGATTAGTTAGATGGGGGCTTGCCCTTCCAACTCCTTGTTGGTTATCTCTTTTTAGCTAATTACTATTCAAGTACTTCTCCCAAATGCCCGTAGGCTAGGGAATAGCTTCCTTTCTTGCCTGGTTTGGTTGTTGTGCTTGGAGAACCTCCCTTGGTCAAGGGGCTGGATTTACTTAACTCTTGCCTTGAGGCCAGCTGCTGAGCTTGCACCTGGGGGAGGGAGGTTTGCCCCGGGAGTTGGGCATAGACCCTTATTGATTTTATCTGAGGGAACATTTTCAGATGGAAGAAGGGTGTCATTACCACTCCTTTGTAGCCCCTCGCCCCCTTACTCTAGCTGTGTCTCCATCTTGTTCAGATCAAACTCTCTGGCTTCCCAATGGATGAGAGGTACTCTCTCAGTAGTATTTATTTTACCAAAGAAGAAAAAGAGGTGCTAACTGCTAGGTCCTGGTAAATGATGCAGTGCTGCTCTCTTACCCTGCCCCTCTGGGTGAGCACCCCCTTTCTTCTCTGTTCCTGCTCCTGGACCAGTTTCTCATTCTTGCCAAAGGACTGGGCGTGTTCTTGGTCAGGTTACTCCTCAGGTCAGGGCACGGTTTCCTAGGACGCTCCTGGGCAGCTGTTGTTATTTTGGTCACAAGGGAGGAACCTGAGAGGATGGTGATGGTTCAGCACCCCTCTCAGGGCACTGTGAGAGTATTCGTGGCGGTGTTCACTCATTCTCCTCACCCACGCATCTGACAGCAGCCGAGGCACCTGGTGGTAGGGGAGGCAGCCCCTGCACATGGAGGGCTGGCGCTGGAATAGTGCAGGCCCCTCTGAGCACGAGCCTGCCCCCATTGTTGCCGAGGGTGAAGCAGTTCGTACACTCAGGGGCACAGAATTTTATAATTAGAAGGAACTGTAAAAGTCCTCTGACCCATTCTTACGACTTTCTGGATGAGAAGAAAGGTCCACTCAGGTAAAGGGACTTCCCACACATGTGACTGAGCGGTGTGGCCTGCTGACTCCTGTCCTGGAGGTCAAGCCAATCTCAAGCCACCAAAAACAATTATCACCTACTTCCGGAATGACAGTCCATCTCTCTGGAAGTGGAAAGCCAATTTTGAAACAACATAAGCAAAGAAGAAGGTATATTTTCTGAGCTAGTACACTATAGTAGAAAGAAAAGGGGCTTTGGAGTCAACACAAACACATGTTCAAATTCGAATTCTTCTGTTTATTAGCTGGGTGATCTCAGGTAGTGTATGTCACCTTTCAGAACCTCAATCTTCATCATTTGTAAAATGAAAATAATAATTCATCAAAATATTAATGGATAATATCCACAGAGCACCTGTACCAGCATATCACCTAATTTTTTTTTTTTTTTTTTTTTTATAAAGGGTCTTGCTCTGTCACCCTGGCTAGAGTGCCATGGCATCATTATAGCTCACTGCAACCTCAAACTCCTGGGCTCTAGCAATCCTCCTGCCTCAGCCTCCTGAGTAGCGGGGACTACAGGCACCCAATATGCCCAGCTGATTTTTTTCTAGTTTTGGTAGAGATGGGGTCTCGCTCTTGCTCAGGCTGGTCTCAAACTCCTGACCTCAAGTGGTCCTCCTACCTCGGCCTCCCAGAGTAGGCTAGGATTATAGGCGTGAGCCACCGCGCCCGGCCCATATCACCTGATTTTTAATATGAAAACAATAGTGGTTAGTAGTCACTTGTGATTAGAGATGCATTCACTCCTCACTGATTTGTGTTTAATTTTCACTAAGTAGGAAGTTTGTCATGTGTCTGGTAGAGAGAGGGGCTGGAAATGGAACTGTAGTGGAAAGGCAAAGTGACAGGAACAGCCACATTGTGTCATTAACTGTTCCGAACATTTCTGATCACATGTTTTTCCATATTCTGAAGATCCTAAGCCCCAGTCCTTTAAAGAAGTAATATTAAAAGTATAGTGTTAAAAAACCCAAGACTTTCAACATTTCAAATCTGTCTGGGAGTACAGATACTAAAAGCTTAACAGATATTTAATGGAATCTGTCTTTTTGATGATAATTATAGCATTCTGAGGTAGGCTTTAGACACATCTGTATACATGAACTGCTGCTTCAAAATTACTTGCTTCAAGGGGGCATTCAGTATCTTACTAAACTTTCAAGTTAGATAACTACTGTTTAAATTGATGGCAGGTGTTTGATCTATAAATAAGAATTGTGCTTTGCACTTCAGCGCCCTGTTTACCTGCTGCACGGTGTTCATTTGCATCACACCAGGAAACTGGAAGGGCCGTAGGAGTATGTATCAGTGACATGCCGGAATGTGACAGCTGAAATGCAGCCTTCACACTTCTGAATTCCGAGAGGGACTAGTTCTCCTTTCAGAGACAAGAGGCCCAGTTGAATTGGAAGACGCACCAGTGAGCCTGAAGAGAGGTGAGAAAATAATATTGGAAGGATAATGAGCACCAGGGATTTGGGCCAGAATATCTGACAGCCTCAATAGCTACTGAAAAACCTTCCCTAGTTATTTTTTTCAGGAGACCTGCACTGCGACAACTGCGTTTCCTCGGTCTCCTGGGCCGCGCGGCTTTGGCAGCTTCGTCCCTTTGCAGCACCCAGCTGCCTTCATATTCCACGTTGCCATTAAGGAATTCTTTGAAAACTGGTCCCTTTTCCACGGTTCCCAGCTCAGTTCTGTCACCCAAATCGCAGCATTTTGAAGCTGGTCCCAGGGCCTGCACAGGCTAGACAGGTAGACTGTTCTGAGCTTTCCCTTTTCCAAGCTCCTCAAATCTGAAACCGCTGCTCAGGTCAGTGGCACAGTTCAGAGGGGTGATCGGTTCCTGAGTCACCCCTCACACTCCCAACCCCCCACTCCCTCCAGCCTAGAAGGAGCGGCTGCAATGGAGACAGAAGCTTTTGGTGAATATCTGGGGAGATGGTGTAATAGACTGGCTTCTTGACTGCTGACAGATTACAGTCCTGTCAGTACCAATGCCGCCTGTTCAAGGACCCTTAGACTTTTAGAAACGGAGGAAGGAAGAATTGGGGGCAACTCTGAAGTGGCTGTCCTTCCCCAGGGCACCACAGGCATGGGAGGTCACTCCCCAGGGAAGGGATTAGAGTACACGTTGCCGTACAGCGAGCCTGTCTCACACTTGAGGAGCTTCAGAATGAGTTGTAGGCTCCGAGTTCTGTGTTCTGTGACAACCTCTCCCAGCCTGTTGGGTGAGAGGCCTCAGCTTGGTACACGGCAAGAAAGGGGGCGTTTGCTTCAAAGAGCTGCTCTAACTCCAAGGCCGCCGTGCCGGGATAAACTCCCAGAGCATTGTCAAGACAGGCAAGGCCTCCTTCTGCCCAGGCAGCAGGGAGAACTGTTGCACTTGGGGAAATTGGATAGTGCCCAGAGGGTGTTGATTACCTAGGTTTGTCCCCTCTGAGACCAAAATCTTGGCTCCAGTGGTAGATTGGATCCCTCCATTTCAGCTACCTAGAGGGTCTCTTGGGGCTTTGTGAAGATGAGAATTAGACAGCTCATCTTCTGTAATGAAGACTCAATACAATTTACTCCAAATACTTACAAACAATAAGTTGTCAAGGGTATAGAGAAGCTTCTGCTACCAGTCTGCAGTTCCTTCTCGCTAAGGAATTGCCCCTGAGCAGTGTGGCTCTGGAACAGCCCCTGTGCTGGGCTGGCCCGGATCCTCCTTCCTCGTTCCCTTGCTGTCCTACCCGGGCACAGTTTTGCCCATGCCAGGACGTCTTCTGTGTCTTGCTTCCTGACCACCGTGAGCTCGCAGTCTTTACCCGGTAATCTGAGGGTGGCTTCCTGATGTCGCTCCCTTTTTCTCTCTGTCCTGTGGATTTTGTGTCTGTGGGACTAGCTGCCACCTTCAAGGACCTCCACAGCAGGCGCCCTGAGAACAGGGAACCTCTCCGCATTGCCCCACAGAGTTGGAAGAGCTCTACTCCTCCCTCCTCTTGATCCCACTGGGCTCAGGAAGAAAGGCCTGTGCTGCCTCCTCTGCAGGCTGGGACCCACGTGGCTGGGAGGGAGACGCGTACAGATCCGCCAAAGCCCGATACGGCGCTGTGTTGGTGCAGGTTTCGTAAAGAAGGTTCAAGAAAGGAAATGGGTGCACAGTTGGAGAAGAGAAAAGTGGCAGATGGCTCTGCATGATTTTTTTCTTCTCTTATTTGCCAGACGGATGAAATCATAATCCATTTACCAAATGATCACTAATAACAAGGTCTACATTGTGGTGCATTTGATAGTAGTGAGCAGCAGGAGCCAGAGGCAGTACAGATCCCTAAGTTATTTGGGGACCTCACGAAAAGCCTTTTGACTCCAGCCTGACTTTTTAAAATCACAACCTGGGGCCGAGTGTGATGGGTCACGCCTGTAATCCTAGCACTTTGGGAAGCCGAGGCGGGAAGATTGCTTGAGGCCAGGAGTTCGAGACCAGCTGAACAGCACAGCAAGACGCCATCTCTACAAAGAATGGAAAAATTATCAGGGCACGGTGGCACGTGCTTGTCCCAGCTACTTGGGAGGCTAAGGCAGGAGAGCCACTTGAGCCCAGGAGTTAGAGGTTGCAGGGAGCTATGATGATGCCACTACACTCTAGTCCAGGTGACAGACATTTTTTTTCTCAAAAAATAAAATCACAGCCTAATTTCCGTCCATATAAGAAGTCCTGTACTGGGGCGGGACAGCATAAGAAGAGGCTGACACACACAAACACATATGCACACATGTTCACATACACACCCCAACCTCAAGAACCTTAGCCAGTATGGAAGGCCAGCATGCGCCTGAGAGAGGGGAGAAGGGGCCTGGGCTCCGCATGCCCCGCAGCTACGCCAGCTCTCAGGAGGGTTGCTCCTTCCTGAATGAGTTGGTTCCCTGATAAAGTGTTTGAAGGCTAAACTTGTATCCTTTGGAATTCTTTCCAAGACCTAGTAATTTCCATTTTTGTTGTAGACTTTTGTTATTGTGTTACCTTCTTCATTTTTCTCTTTTGAAATGATATTCGAAACATCATGGAAGCAGGTTGAGGGGGTGTGTATTTGTGTGTGCGTGGCAGTGTGTGTGTGTGAGTGTTTCCGGGTGGGGGGGCTGGCAAATGCCCATATTGGTGCCTCACCCTGAGTAACAAAGAAACAAGCACAGCATCTTTGGATCTGATTTTTAAAAAGAAAGGAAACACCCCAGCCAACAGTCTTTGTCTGTTTAATGTACCAGAACTCAACTGCAGGAAACCCGTTTCTCTATTAGCATATCACGAAAATGTGCGGTGCAGCTGCCTGGGAATGGCCATTTTATTATTGCTAGGGGCCGTCCTGGGTTATGATCTGGAAGAATTTGAATCACCCTTTACGTTTTTTTCTGTTCTCATTTTGATTTTGGCAGTGGCAGAAGTAGAGAATACTCCCAAGAGATTCAATTATTTCCCTTCAAAATTCTCTTGGAATCATAATGACTATTAAAAATTGAAGGCACCCATATCTCATGCTATTCAGCTTAACTGGTAATTAAAGTGCAATTAAATTTTTCACGGTGTAGATTGTGTCTGTTTTTTTCAGGGAAATTACGAACTCTGGGCCCTTGAGAGTTACGGGATTAATCTATAGACATTTAATAATTCAGCTCTGATCAGATGCAGTCGCTGATGGGTCTGTGAGAGGGAAGGGGGGATTGTATAGTATTGTTTTGTTATTAATGGTGAATTTTAATTTTATTTGGTTTCTTAGAAACCAGGAAATAACTATCAGTCTGTGAATGAAAGGCCGTTTTTGGGTGTGGATCTGAATCAGCTATGATTGCTCGCACTAATGCGTGCCAGTAACTGTCTCGCTGCCGCCAGGCTGGCTTCCCTCGAGTCACATTGTGCAATTTAGGGTACATCCCTAAGTTGTCACCAGTGAACAAGGTACCAACGTGGGGCCAGAAATTGGGAGGCTGACTTGGTTGGACCCTTTTTTGCATTTTTTCTCTCTTTCCCTCTTTTCCTTGCTCTCCTACCTTTTTTGTTCTTTGTTGGTAAAAGTGTGTTTGCATTGCAGGGCTATTCTGATAAATAATTCCCTGACTTTTATGGGACTTTTTTACTGATCTGAAGCTAGTGGCCTCCTAGAGACCTGGTCAGCTCCTGGGTCTCCGTGTGAGGAGGAAGACCCTGGTCCGTTTGGCCGGAAATGGAGGTGAGGTCTGCCCGCCGCAGTCCACCCGGAGCGGGACGTGCCACTCCCCAGCAAGCCTGCGCCGCACCTGCAGCCTGGGCACGCCGCCCTCTCCCCCTCGCCACTGGTGGCAGAGGCCACCTTCAGCCCTGTCCTCAATCCTGATTCATTTCTCTCTGTTCATTCCTAACTTTGGGGAAGATATGCCTTATCTTTTTTTCCCCTTTTTAAACCCATTTTAAAAGTTCGTCTTTAGAAATGCCACGTGTCAGATTGGCAGTAAGTTTAGGGCTAATGTAACGCAGTGCGCCGTGGCGGAGACGGCTTAGATATTGGAGTCATTGGAATGCTACCACGCCATTGCTCCGAGATCTTTTGTTTTAGACATGGGATTTAACTTCTCTGAGCCTCTGTTTCTCCATTTCTAAAAGGGTTTATTTACAGTACCTACCTCACAAGGTTGCAATAAGGATTAAATAAGGTAAATCTTTGCAACATGGATGACACAAAATAACCACTCAACACATATTAGCTGTTATTGTTTTTATTATTGATCTATGGGATACAGCATCAGTGTTCCTTTTTTCCTTTTTTTCCTGGCAGAGTTTAGTTCTGCATCCCCACTTTGGAGTAATTTTAGAACACTTTCTCACACCTCTCCAGACTAGAATTCTTCATCTTCTTTCTCTTCCTTTGATCTTTCCGATGAGTAGCAAAGAAGTTGAACGACTTCAAAGACTCTTATTCATCCCTGTCTTCCTGGCAGCTAACGTGTTCCCTGGCACATAGTGAGCACTCGATATGTAATATATGGCTATGGAATAAAAGGAATGTACAGAATTGATTAGATGATGGGGTAGGAAGGAAGAGAACCCTTCTGGTTTCTTTAATCTTCTATCCCGAGTCAAGTGCTGCATACACTGAAGCAATAGTAAGGGACTTGGGAAAATAAATTATGTTAAAGCTGCAGATTCTTCAAGTAATGTGCCCAAGCCTGGGTTCTGAAGGCATATTTGTCAGGCAAGGCAGCAGATACTGAATCATATTAGCTCATAGGACAATGGCACAATGCATCATCAGTCCGAATGGGGACAGTACACAATTCTCTTTTGGTTGCCTGGAGCCACGCATGGGGTGAACGTTGAATATTGATTTTCAAATGATGACTAATAGATGGTAAATAGCAAAATAGCTTTTGGTTTCAACTTATCCCTTGCCTATGCCACAAATTTGGGCAGTGAATTAAAATCAACCTTTATTTGTCCAACATAGATAAATTAAAAGAGCAAAATTTAGGCGGGAAGACTTAAGACACAAATAAGCAAAAGGCCCTTACTTTATGCACTGCATATCAGCAAATGTTTAACAAAACTGATTTGAAACACTGAGTACTAGTCTAATATTTTTATTATTAGAATACAATGGCAGGATTCTAATAACGTTAATGTAATAGCAATTCGATCGTCTTAATCTAGTCTCAACCCTTGGCTGTGCAGTTTCGCACAGCTCACCTAACCTCAGCTTCTTTCTTGTGCTGAGGGCATAATAAGCCTGCTTCTCTCTCAGCCTCAAGATTTGATTGTGAAACAGCCTGATTCTTCCCTTGTCTGCATTAGACAGTAACATACTAGTTGAATTTAGAGATGTGAGAAACTTTCCCTTTTTTCCCTCTGTTTTGACAAAAGAAAGCATATTCCTTTTTTCTTTTACCTGAAATCTTAGATAAGTAATTTATCTCTGCAGGCTTTCAGCTACCTGGGCCTTGACCCCATGAATTTGTTAGTCAGACTAGAAGGTAAGCATTTTTGAATTTTTGATACGAAATGGGTCCTACCTGTTGTGATTCAATTTATGTGCTGAGGCGGGTTGGCCCAGCACCACAAGCTTTTGTGTATGTCATGGGTGTCATAGTCTGTCTGTGCTGCCACAACAAAGTACCACAGACGGGGTAATTTATAAACAGAAATTCCGGGCTCTCAGTTCTGGAGGCCGGGAAGTCCTAGATTAAGGCTCTGGCAGGTTCAGCGTCTGATGAGGGCTGCGCCCTCCACTTCAAGATGGTGTCTGGCTGTGTCCTCCGGAGGAGACAAACCCTTTGTCCTCATGTGGTGGAAAGCAGAAAGGCAAGAAAAGGGCCTTAATTAGTTCCCTCCAGCTCTTTTATAGGCCGCTAATCCATTCTTAAAGGCAGAGCCCCCAGGACTTAATCACTCCGCAAGAGGCCCCACTTCTCAATACCATCACATGGAGTTCAGGTTTTAATACATGAATTTGGGGGACATTTAGACCACAGCAATGGGTGTTATTGTATGTGTGCATGAGTTTGTGATTTAATAAGAAATATATTGGCTCATATAACTGAAAGGTCTGGGGATGTCTGGTTTCAGACATAGCTAGATCCAGGGCTCGAAGGATACAAGACATTGTCTCTCTCCATTTCTCTGGCTATCTCCCCTTTTGCTGGCTTTAAAATCAGGTACATTTTTAAGCCGATGGGTTTGTGTGAGTTTGTCATTTTCTTTCAAGCATTTATTAATTCTAGAAATAATGAATTTATTGTTTTCCTTAAGAACCCTCACCTAATTTTAGTGCTCCCTTAATTGTGCTTTTGTTATGTAAGAACCATTTAGCCTTCACATGGCCATTTGGATTGTCATCCATCTTCTTCTACTGTCACTGCACTCAGAGGAATACCCGTAGATACCTCTTTACTTGGCCATCAGGGGTGTTTGCATATATTTATCCATATGAAACTGTTGATAGCAACCATCTTTGACCTACGAAATTGGCAAGTTCGTATGGTTCAACCTAAAATACCAGGTTTGGAGTGGTGATTGTTTCTCAGCAGCAGCGTCTGTGTCTAGAAAGCCTTGCATACATTGGTATTTTTGTTTTGTTTTGTTGTTGATGGTTTGTTCCTAGTTCCTCTCCTGTGCCTCGGTGTAATGTATAAACAGCTGGAGGCAAATGACAGAGTGCGCAAGCATATGGCACATCATTCATAACTGAATCCCGTGCCCAAGACGACCATCTTTCATGTCACAGTCAGAGGTTCCGGCATGCCTTTCCGGTATCTCACCATTAAATTAGGTTGTGTGAATCAAATAATGAGGGAAGTTAGGAGACATTTTTAGAAGCTGTAGAGCTTCTCTGCCAACCCTGTGAGTCTTGAACACTCATGCTTTTTAACTCATTTCTGGCACTTTTGGGAGGCAGGTATTGTCCACAAATTCCCCAAAACCCAATCTGCCTGTTGCCAAGGAAGTTAACAAATTATAGAACTTCAGAGCTGGAGAAGACTTTAATATGATCTAACTGCAGCCCCTTGCTTTATAGATGAGAGTTTGAAGTCTCAGCAGGTTAAGAACTTTGCCCAAGATCAGAGCTTGGGATGAGACCCAAGCCTCCCAGTCCCTGGCTCTGTCTTCTTCCCCTATTCCATTATCTTGGAGACCAGTGCTGGCCTTCCAGAGAGGACAGTCAGATTCATTCCCACCCTCTTCATAGCTTGACTTTTGTGGTTTTAAAATAAATCACAGAATTTCAGGTCACCCACAGGCCCCTTGACAGCACATTAGAAACTGGAACAACCTTAGTAGCCAGAAATCTTCAGAGCCCAGAGCCAGGCCCAAGGCTACAGCCTGAAGCCACTGACCTAGGGTACTTGAAGCATGATTTATTCCATCTCTAATGCAGCAATGCTTTTGGGAGGTATGTGGTACAAAATATCATCGTGAAAAGAAAATATCCATTTTTTCAAGAGATTAAGTGAATAAAATAAAATTAGTTGTGATCTTAATATCAAGTAGCTATTTTCATAGTTTGTAGTAAAGAAAGGAGAGAGGCACCTTGTGGTTTGGGGAAAAAGAGAGGTCAGTGTTTGGCCCTCTGTGTCTACAACTAGCTCTGGTTGAGGACTTCAGTGGCCTCGTAGCAGTTGGCTCCTGCTGAGTTGTGGCTAATGACAACTTCTAGAACTCCACCTCAGGAATGCTGCCAAGTCGAATCTCCCCCATTCTGTGGGTCTTCAGTAATTTTTTTGCTTATATGCAGGTTTACTCTGATAGTAATTCAAATTATTTTAAATAAATGATTATAAAATAGAACACAGTGGAATAGATTTATAACA
>CAUYSK010087025.1:0-11554 GCA_963575035.1 Avahi laniger | reverse complement strand
CTCTGTTGCCCGGGCTAGAGTGCCATGGCGTCAGCCCAGCTCACAGCAACCTCAAACTCCTGGGCTCAAGAGATCCTCCTGCCTCAGCCTCCCGAGTAGCTGGGACTACAGGCATGAGCCACCATGCCCGGCTAATTTTTTCTATATATTTTTAGTTGTCCAGCTAATTTCTTTCTATTTTTAGTAGAGATGGGGTCTCGCTCTTGCTCAAGCTGGTCTTGAACTCCTGACCTCAAGTGATCCGCCGGCCTTGGCCTCCCAGAATGCTAGGATTACAGGCTTGAGCCACCATGCTGGGCCAATGGACAATGACTTTAAATGCTTCCTAAGATTCGTTTTTGTGTGAAAGAAAATATTTTCGAAAGAGTAAGGGTGTTGGAAATAGACCTCACTTTTCACCCATTTTTGTCTCCTACTGTCTGAGTAATTTCTGCCATTTAACCTCTCAGACATCAGTCTCTGCATCTTCACGGTGGGGTGATGATGCTCACTCACGGTGTGCCTGTGACAGCAGAGAGAAGGCATGGAAAGCATCCCGGTGCCCAGGGCACACTGTGGTGCCCACTAAGCAGCGATTCCATCCCTCTCACGTTTCTTTCTCATTTCCTCAAATTCACCACTGACTCCTTGAGGGCAGAAGCCATGTTTAATAACATTTTATCTTTCTAAGATACTATAGTATTGGCAAAGTTTTTTTTTAAGCCTATACTTTTCATTTGATTTTCATAATGGTGTTGTGAACAGGTAGAACAGTCTTATTTTTCCTACTTTAAGGAGCAGCTGATCGAGACATACTTAGCACAGAGCCTGGCATGTGGTGCTGGATGTTTGTTGAGTGGATGTTGAGTGAGTTCTGCATGTGTAGGCACTGTCTGCCTATGTACTGCATCCATCCATTTGTTAATTAATTCGGCACCTGCTGTGTGCCCATCTGTGAACAACAACAAAAACTCCTGCCCTTGTGGCACTCACCTTCTAGGAAAATGAATGAATAAATTAATGACCAAATGAATTGAGAAGACGAGGAAGAGGAGCTGCTTGAATACCAGTCCTGGATATTTTCTTCCTGATCTTTGAAAAAGGAATTCTTGTAGAATTTTAGAAGGACAGACAAGGAAGGGACCTTGGGGGACATCAAGTCCCATGGAATGTACTTTTTTAAAGGTTGAGAACACTGTTCAAATGAGCGCTTACGGCAGACATCCAATTTATAAAGCAGATAAAAGATGGGTTTCTTTGTAACTATCTCCAGTTCTTTATATAAGTTCCTCCACCCTCAATCTCTTTCCAGTGAGCATTGCACTTCTCTCCTTCTCTCACAAAACTGGGAAGGGTGTGTACACATGCTATTTCCGTTCTCTATACCCCTCTCTGATCCTGCTGTCTGATGTCATCCGACATCACAGCTGCTCTTGGCAACGTTCCCGATGGCCTCCATGTCGACAAGTTCAGTGGCACCCTTCTGTTCTCAGCCTGCTTGGCCTCTCAGGAGCTTTGACACAACTATTTCCTCTTCCTTGAAACCCTCTCCTCTTTGCTGTCTATGCAGTCATTCTCTCCTGCTTTCCCTCCTATCTCTCTACTCATCTTCAGCCTCTTCTGTTGGCTCTCCTTTTCTACCTTTATGTTATGCAGTTTCCTAGAATTCCATCTTAGGTCTTATTCTCATTTCTCTCCACAGTCTCTCCCTAGGTAATCACATTGGTGCTCTCAGTTTTAAATATCATTTATATTTTGACATCTTCTAAATATCTATCTCCAGCCCAAATTTCTGATGAACTTTAGACTTAAATGCGCAGACGCCTGCTTAATGCTTTCACATCTCACAGTCAACTCAAAGTTAGTTACCCGAAGCTGAGACCTCCATCTCTACCATATTCAACTGGGGAACTCCAACTTGTCCTCTCAGGAAGTGACCCCACCATTCAGCCACCTGCTCAGTCCAGGGAGTCCTCCCTGAGTCTTTTCTCTCCTTCAGATCAGATCCTACAACCCTGTCTCTTCCCCGTACTTTTCATCTTCCCAGTCTTCCCATTCCCACTGCCACTACTGTAGTTTCAGCCCCGGCAACTCCTGCTGGGTTACTGCAATCACAGCCTCTTACCCAATGTCTCTCTTTTGACTCTTGCTCCCCTCCACATTATTCTCTACATATAAATCTTTTAAAATACAGATCATTTCATGGTGCTCTGAGGCTTAAAAATCGGTTAGTGACTTTGCATTGCCTTAGAGTAAAATGTCAACTCATTTCCAGTGCGTGCCATACCTCGGGTGATTGGACCTGTCTACTCCCCGGGTGCAGATCTTTCCACCCTCCTCTTTCCACTAAGCTCAATTTCTCTTCATTCCCCACACGGCCAGGGGCTTCCCGTTTCAGGGCCTCTGCACACACAGATCCCTTCCTGAGCCTGGAATAGTCTCCACCTCTGTTCTCCCTGGCCAGCTCCTTTTCAGTCTCATCACAGCTGAAACGGCCCCTCCTCTGAGAACCTTCTCTAACCGTCTCATCTGAGTAGCTGCCTCGTTCTATCACTTCACCCTGCAGGTTTCCTCCATGGCGCTTTTCACAATAAACACTTCGCTATTCTACCTCTTTACCTGTTTGTCGTCTGCCTCCCTCATTAAGTTGTGTGCCATACGGGCAGGGACCGTGTCTGTCTTGGTCATTGCAAGGTACCTACTGCAATATAGTATATACTTGTTGAATTGATAATAATGGATGAGGTTCAAGCCAGTAGGTCTGCCTTCTGGCCTCCGTTCGTTGTGGACTTCCTAATAGTGACTACAGAGGCTACCATTTTTGGTGGCCCAGCACCTGTTCCCCTTATTTAAGAAACACACCGACGTGGGAGTGGTCAAACATGTTGACTCAGCTGGGCCAGATCGTTCTCCGTGGCTATTGCCACCATTGTAGCCCAGTCGGGCCCATCAGACTGCTTCTCCAAGGTTCTGCTAACTGGAGCTGGCAGAATAGACTTCCTTTTACTCCTGAATTGTGGGCTGTAAGGGTGTTAGCTTGGAGCTGCTGAGGCAGCTGGCCTGAGAGAACAAAGCCAGAGGGGCAGAGATAAGAGGCAGAGAATGAGGAGGTGCTGATGGGGTTAGAGTCCCTGCGTTCCGCAGCTCTCAAACCCAGTATCCTTTGCCCTTCAGGTTATGCCTGTCAATTCATTTCTCCTTTTTGGGGCTTTGATTTTCTTCACTTGCAGAGGCAGAATAAATATTCTGTCCTTAAGCCAGTCACTTAACTTCTCTGAGCCTCAAGTTTTCTTCTCTGTCCAATCTGGTTAGTGATGTTTTATCAGTTTGATTTAAGGAGTTCTTGTGAGGCTCAAAGGAGAGCGTGTCCACAGAGCTTTGAGATCCATCTTTGTGATCACGGGCCTGTGCCCTTTTTATCTCTTAATCACAGCAATATGCAGTTGACTTCTGCTCTTCCTTAGGGAGCATTTCTGGAGTCAGCATGAGCAGCCGGGCTGCATGATTTAGGAGACTGTTATTTCAGATCGAAGGGCGCGGTCCCTGAGGCCACGCTTCCTTCGCTCATCACCCCTGGCATTTCCTGTGCTTGACACTCTTGCTCATGGATGTCGTGAGTATCGAGGAGCAAGCTTTTTTTGAATGCGTATCGAAACCTTTTATTTTCATTATTTTTTTTTCTTTGAACTGCTGTAACACTTTATTCTTCATTAACAGTGTCACGCGGAGAGCTTGTATGCGCAGGCTTTGATCTAAAACTGTTTAAAGTGAAAGCAGCTGCTTTTGCTGAGCAGTCTCACCCCCAGCCCCCTGAGTGCAATTGGATAATGAAGCGCAAATGGTTCGAGCAGGGCTCTGTGGGTGGAAGATGCCCTGCCCTGCTTCATCAAATATCCTGGCCGTTTAAAGCCTGGCTCCTCACGACTTCTCCAAATGGTCTTCCCCAGCTCCAGCCATCCCCTCCCAGCCTTTCCAAGCGTCTGAGACCTGGAGTGTCCACGTGAACTTGGATTTTTTCCCTGTTACATGCATTGAAACCTCCGCTGTCGTCTCATTTCTTCACTGCGCCCAGTCCACTCTCATGGCTCAGAGAGTGCCCAGTGCCTCCCAGCCACCTGGTGATTGCTGAGTGACTTACATCTTCTGAGCTCTGTTCTGTGTCTCAGCCACTTAGGCTTCGCAGCCTCCTGTCACGCTGAGCACTGCAGGTCTCCAATGAAAGCCATGCTGCCCCCTCACCAGTTCCTCGTCCAGCCTTTTTATTTCCTGCAGTGCTTCATCTTCTGCCCTGTCTTTCTTTCCCCATCCCAGCCTCTGGCTTCCAGATTCATCCTGACTCTTCTCTTCGGCTTGCCTTACAGATCCAGGCAGTGCCTGGTGACTTGTTGATTGATGGCTTCATCCAACCAAATTACCAAGGACTCTGCCAGGTCCTGTGTGGGGACCAGGGAGACAGAAAATAGAGTTGCTGTCTCTCGGTCTAGTGCCTGGACCACGGGGGCAGAACAGCTCTGCCCTTAGCCCAAGGCCAGATGAGCGCTTCTTAAACTGCCTTTTTGTGCATTTCACTCTTTCCCATGGCAGATGGGAAGAATCCATCATGGCTCTCCATTGTTCATGGAATGAAGTCCAGCTTTAGTCTAGAGCTGTCCAGTACGGCAGGCACTAGCCACATGTGGCTACTGAGCACCTGAAATGTGGCCTGTCTGAATTGACATGTGTAGTGAGTGTAAAATAAATACAGGGTTTCAAAGACCTACTACTAAGGGAAAAAAAAAGAATATGAAGTAACTCATTAGGTTTTTAATCAATTACATGCCAAAATGATAATATTTTAGATATATTGGGTTAAATAAAATATTACTGAAATGAAACATTCTTACTTAAAATTTAACGTAGTGTTAAAAGGTTCTCCAGAGAAACAGAATTAATGGTATAGATAGATAGATAGAGAGAGAAGTAGATAGATGGCTGGGCATGGTGGCTTGTGTCTACAATCCTAGCTAGCACCTTGGGAGGCTGAGGCGGGAGGATTGCTTGAGACCTAAGTTTGAGACCAACCTGAGCAACATAGTGAGACTCACCTCTACAAAAAGTAGAAAAATTAGCTGAGTGTGGTGGAGGCTCCTGTAGTCTCAGCTACTCGGGAGGCTGAGGCAGGAGAATTGCTTGAGCCTGGGAGTATGAGGCTGCAATGAACTATGACGGCACCACTGCACTCTAGCCTGGGTGAGAGAGTGAGATCTTGTCTCTAAAAAAAAAAAAAAAAGAAAAAGAAAGAAAAACAGATAGGTACAGAAATATTGGGGGATTTATCTATTTTAGGACTTGGCTCACATGGCTACGCAGGCTGAGCGGTCCCATGGTATGCCCTCTGTGTGCTGGAGAGCCAGGGCAGGCAGTGGAGAGTCCAGCTGAATCTGCAGGCCTGGAAACCAGGGCAGCCAACAGCATAACTCTCAGCTCAAGGCCAGAGGCCTAAGAGACTGTGGGGCCTCTGGCGTAAGCCCCAGAATCTGAAGGCCTGACAACCTGGAGTTCTGTTCCAAGGACAGGAGGAGATGGATGTCCCAGCTCCAGAAGAGGGAGTGAATTCTTCCTTCCTCTGCCTTTTCTGTTCTATCCAGGCCCTTAATGGATTGGATGACACCCACTTACGTGGGTGACAGCGGATCTGTTTAACTCAGTCTACTGATTCAAATGCTAGTCTCTTCTGGAAACATAGACACACCCAGAAATAATGTGTTAGCACTTACATGGATATCCCTTAACCCAGGCAAGTTGACACATTAAAATGAACCATCGCCCATGGTTGTTAGAAAATCTAGAATTACGTAGGTGGCTTGCATTATATTTCTATTGTGTGCACACATCTAGAATATGAGGTTACCTATAATCTGACTCCTAATGACTTAACATATATTATCTCATGTCATCCTCACAACAGGCAGATGCGGTTTGAATCATTATACCGTTTGCTGGTGAGAAAACTGAGGTTCAGAGAGGTGTGAAGGACTAGGTCAGTGGATGTGCAGCTCAGCACCAGGAACGCACACCTAAAGTCCCACAGGCTTCATGACAGTCCTGTATAGTGCCATATCCACAGTTGCTACCTGTCATTGTCCTATTATTCTCTTCCTTCCACCATTCCACAGTGGGCAAGACATAGGAAGAGAGCAGCACAATCATCACAACCCTGGCTGGGCAGACCTGATGCTGGAGGACTGACTGCGGAATTGTTTAGTAGAATCACATGTCAGCTGAGCTTGAGAAGAGTATTTAGTTGAGATCATTTGTTCCAGGTACCACTTTTTTAGACTTCCATCACATGGGAGATGGAGAAATTAGCCACCAGAATGAATCCACTGAAGGGAACAAGGAGCCAGGTATGATGAGCTGGACGCTTGGTGTCTCTGCGTGTGCTGTGCCAGCTGGCGGAGGGCTGGCCTGTGTCAGGTGGATGCAGGCAGGGCAGTGGTGGCATCTGCCAGTAGCTGACTACCTGGCATTGGGGAGCACACAGGATACAGCCCCCGAGAGAACCAGACCTACTCAAGGGTAGCTTCGCAGGGGTTTGGAGTTTCTGCGTGAGTGGGCTGGGATGACAGGAGCCAGTGAAGTCTGAGGCATTTCTGTTCATGTGGCCCCATCTGCTCCCATAGGCCCAGGGGGTTTAGGGTTTCCTGGGCTGGGAATACCCTTACTTGTCTGCTGAGATGCTGGAGGGTGGCAGGAGGAGAGCTGTGGAGTGACTCAGTGTCTGGTGGCTGATTTCCTCTGGAAATCCATGGAGGGATTCCTGATTCTGGTGGACCATGATATTTTCAGGACTTACTCGAAGAGCCTTTCAGGGCCTTTTCCTTTTCTCTGGCCACAGGGCAGCTGTTCAATTTTAACAGATAATGTGTATTTAAAGAACCACCTGCTCAGAATTAATCTTTGAATTTGCCTTATCTTGGGGCCCTGGCCTGCTCTGTTGGCATGAGCTCTGCTGCAGCTTACCTTCTGGAGTAAGTGAGCTAGGGGGATAGAAGGGAGGGAAGTCAGGGGCAAACAGCTTCACAGTTAGCCTAATGCAACTTTTGTTTTTTAATTTCAGACAAAAATGATGTGGCATCAGGCAGTGCCAACCCCGTGACACATTTCTCTGCTCTCTGTGCTGAGGAGGCTCCCATCTAGTCTCTTACCCACCCAACCACTCGCTCCATTTTGGATTATCTAGAGGGGCTAATGAGAGGCGATCATGTTCACTATGGTTACTTTTCCCTAGTAAGTCTATGTATTGGAACAAATGAGAGTAGACAGATTTCTGAGATCCTCTGGTCCCATACCCATGTTGTAAAGATGGGGAAACTGAGGTTCAGGGAGTGGATGTGACTTATGTAAGGGAGCGTTCCCCAACAAGGATCTCTGGCCAGGGCCTAGACAGGTGCTTTGGCTCCCAGAGGGATATCTTGGCCCTCTCTGACCTGCTGTAATGTGTCCTGTTTCTACATTTCATTTGACCCTTGTTACCCAGGCAAGCAGCATGTGGGAAAGGCTTCGCACTGGACATCAGGAGAGCTGGGCTCCAGACTTTCTCCATCTTGACAGGTTGGGTGGCTTGGAGCACACTGCCTTAACTGCAGCTGTGCACTTTTGTACCATGCTTCCCTGAGGTCCAATAAGATGTCTCTTGAGCATGAAACACAAAAAGCTCCCCAAATGATCCAAATGAATGTTGCATACATTTATGAGGCAATTGTTAAGACCTGTGTGCTTAGCTCTAGGACTATAGGGATGAAAGTTGTGTCAGGGAACAAGTAACAGATACGGAAACTTGACCAAACAATTTCTAAGTTTGCTGAACATGGCCCAGAGAGAAGGCAGAGGGCATGGGGCCTTGGAGTGAGCTCTGTGGCCATGAGACACAGATTTAGGAACCCTTTCATACAGACTGTGGACAAGGGGTTGGACATGCACATTGGGAATTTATTTCTCTGACTCTCCAAGGCTTTGAGATCTTTCAAAGACACCGGGAAAAAGCAAACTCTGTAGGGAGGGGCATTCAGTTTTTTTCTAGCCACCAATATTATGACCAATAGGCGAGTACCCAGAAGTAGCAGGTGGAAGGGAGCAATGAAGGGGGCAGAGCCTGGACAGGAGGTCAAAGACAGGAAGACACCCTGTGCTGTGAGACCCACATCTCGGGGTCGGGTGGTTTTTTCACCACTTTCCCCCCTTTCTCTTTTCTCTTTCTCCTCTCTCTCATTAACAAAACTTTTCCACTGAAGGAGGTCATTTGTTGAAAACAATCCATGATGTGGGCTCACCCAGTTCCCCTGACTAGTTAATAAACTCCACCATCTCTATTCTAAAATTAATATATATATATGTATATGTATATGTTTTGGAGATAGGGTCTCACTTTGCTGCCCAAAGGCTAGAGTACAGTGGCCTGATCATAGCTCACTACAGCCTGGAAATCCTGGGCTCAAGTAATCCTGCTGCCTCAGCCTCCCAAAGCACTTGGATTATAGCCATGAGACACCATGCCTGGCCTGATTTTAACTTGGTTGTTGAGTGAATTCTCAATCACACTCTCTCTCTTTGTTGAGGATTATCTTCAGCCAGCGTCAAACCTAAGCTCACGCATTAGGATAGCTGCTATGACAAGACATCTAAATTATTTTAGTACTAGTTTGAGTCAAGTAATTGAGAATGTAAAAATTTAAAAAAATCACACATTCAACCTTAGGCTTAAAGTATTGTTCCCATTCTCCTGACTTATCATATTTTTTTATTAAACCTCTGTCTTGCTTATTTGCAAGCTGCTGTTAGTGATTCCACTATTTTTATAACATTTTGATAATTTGAGACAATTTATAAGGCATCTAGAGTAGTCCCATTTAGCTGGATAATACCGCTACAATGTCCCTACTTTCAAGCTTCATATTATAGTTATTTTTTGTAACAGCTTTGTTGAGATATAATTCACATACCAAATAGTTCACTCATTTAAATGTATAATTCAATGGTTTTTAGTATATTCACAGAGCTATGCAAGCATTACCACAATCAATTTTAGAATATGTTCCTCCCCCCCCCAAAAAACCCCATACCCACTGGCAATAACTTCCCATTTCCCCCAGTCCCTTCATTCTCTGGCAACCACTTATCTACTTTCTGTCGCTATGGATTTATCTATTCTGAACATTTCATATAAATGAAACCATACAATGTAGTCTTTTGTACTGAATTTTTTCACTTTATCTTAATGTTTTTAAGGTTCATCTATGTATAAGCAATATCAGTATTGTAATTAGTTTCCTTTTATTGCCCAAGGCCAAGACCATTCCATTACATGGAGATGCCACATTTTATTTATCCGTTCATCAGTTGGCAGACATTTGGTTGTTTCCACTTTTTAGCTGTTATGAATAAAGCTGCCATAAACATTTATGTACAAATTTTTTTGTGAAATTATGTTTTTAGTTCTCTTACACGTATATCTAGAAATGGAATTGCTGAACATACAGTAACTTTAACATTTTGAAGAACAGCCAGGCTGTTTTCCAAAGTGGTCACATCACTTTATCTTTGTACCAGCAGTGTATGAGGGCTCTGGTTTCTCCACATGCTTATCAGTACTTGTTATTATTTGTTTTTGATTTTAGTCATTTTAGTGAGTGTGAAGTGGTTATCTCATTATGGTTTAGATTTGAATTTCCCTGATGGCGAATGATGTTGAGCATATTTTCTTGGGCTTATTGGCCATTGGTGTATCTTCTTTGGAGAACTGTCTATTTAGATCGTTTGCCCATTTTAAAATTGGGCTATTTGTCTTTTGTTGCTGAGTTTGAGAGTATATTTTACATACACACACACACACACACACACACACACACACACACAAATATGTTCTAGATACAAGTCTCTTGTCAGATATACAATTTGCAAAATTTTTCTTCCATTCCGTGGTCTGTCTTTTCACTTTCTTGATAGTGTTCTTTGAAGTACAAAAGTTTTAAGTTTTGATGACATTCAACTTCTCTATCTTTTCTTTGTTGCTTGTTCTTTTGGTGTCTTAATGAGGAAATCATTGCCTAATCCAAAGTGATAAAGATTTATGCCTTTGTTTTCTTCTAAGACTTTAATAATTTTAGCTCTTACATTTAAGTCTTTGATACATTTTGAGTGAATTTTTGTATATGGTATGAGTAGGTGTCAGAAGAACTAGCTTTTCAGTTTATTTTTTTGATCTGGTTTCCTCTTTTTAAATTTAATTTTAGCTTTTTATCTTTATTAATCTCAAATTTTCTTTCTTTATATTTATTTTGTTTTTCATTTTTTAATTATTTAAACTAGATGCTTAATTCATATATTTTGATTTTTAAAGATTTTATTTGCATAGAATTTAAATATTTGAATATTCTTCTGAGTACTCCTTTAGTTCTATTCCATAGGTACTGATATGTAAAGATTTTTTACATTTCATTTTCTAGAAATTCTGAAAATTCACTCATTTATTCTTGGAACTGGGGATTAAGAGTTAATTTTTTTAAAAATATCAATCTCTTGTTTTCTGATTTTATTATTAGTTTCTAGTTTTGTCATATTGTGATCAAAGAATATTGTCCATTCATTTCTATGTGTTAGAATCTAGTGTAGTTTCCTTTGTGACTTAAATTATGTAGAATCTAGTGTAGTTTCCTTTGTGACTTAAATTATGTTGGTGTTCATGTGTATTCCAAAGGCATTTCTGTGTATAGTGCTCAATATATTATATATCAATCAGATCTACTGCATATTTATGTTATTTAGATCATCTACATCCTGATTTAATATTTTTATCTACTTGATCAGTCATAGATTGGAAAGAGAGGAATTAAAATCTTCCTACTGCTAATCTTGGTATTTTTTAGACTATTTCTCCTCACAAGACCTATTAATATAATTACTATTTTTGACTGTTGTTTCTATGTCTCCTGTTGCATAGCTATTCATAACTATTTATAGTCATTACAAGTTGCAACCTTTACCCTATAAAAGGCACCCTTCTTTGTATTGTATAATGCCGTATGTTCTGAGTTTAACCTTGTCTGATATTTAGATCATGCTCTCTGCTTTTTTCCTGTTTTTCTTGCATTTTCCTGTTGTCTTTGCCCATTCTCTTATTTCCAACTTTTCTGAATCACTTTGTGTTCTGTGTATCTCTTTTTTTTTTTTGAGACAGAGTCTCACTCTGTTGCCCGGGCTAGAGTGCCGTGGCGTCATCTTAGCTCACAGCAACCTCAAACTCCTGGGCTCAAGCGATCCTCTTGCCTCAGCCTCCCGAGTAGCTGGGACTACAGGCATGCGCCACCATGCCCGGCTAGTTTTTTCTATATATTTTTAGTTGATCAATTAATTTCTTTCTATTTTTAGTAGAGACAGGGTTTCGCTTTTGCTCAGGCTGGTTTCGAACTCCTGAGCTCAAACAATCTGCCCGCCGTGGCCTCTCAGAAAGCTAGGATTACAGGCGTGAGCCACCGCGCCCGGCCTGTGTATCTCTTATATATAACTGGGTGTTTAGATTTGCTTTGTAATCTAATCT
>CAUYSK010087023.1:0-12695 GCA_963575035.1 Avahi laniger | reverse complement strand
AATTTCTCTGGGATTCAGGGCTCACCTGTTAGTTGTCACCGCAGTTGATGCTATTCCCACGTGGCAGACGGTTCAGTGCTGCCTGCACAGGCCTGGGTTGAACTCCTGCCCCCTACTGCTTACCGCTGTTTGCCCTTGGAGAAGCCGTGTGACCCCTGTGTTTTGTGGTTCCTTGTCTGTGAGAGGGACCAATAACTCTGAACTGCTCCTGGCACAGAGTAAGAGGTGCAGAAGGACTTGTTAAACAGCTGAGTATATAGTAAGTGCTCAATAAAGCCCTCATCTATGATGCATGTTCTCACCACTCAGCCCTTGCACTAGGAACACCTCAAGGGCAGGGTCTCACCTGGGTCCCTGCTATGTCTCACATCTGGGCCTGTCACGCAATAGGTGCTTCAGATGTGTGTGGCAAAGGATGGAGGAGTCCATGATGGGGACAGTGCTTGGGATCCAGCCCTCATCCAGCCATGGAGACGGGGCCTCCCACTTGCTCCTCTCGGGCCTGGGGTCCCTGCATCCAGCTCTGAGCAGAACTTCCAGGGGGGTTCTCCAGCAGACCTCCCAGAGAAGCTGTAAATAAATTCCAAAGAGGGGCTGGTGGAGGGGGTCGAAGAACAGAGGCCAGGCAAGAGCATTCCTATGCCAAACAGTAAGGCTGCCTTGACCAAAGCCAGATGCACAGAAGATTCCAGAGACTGCCTCAGGACCAGGCACCCGGAGGCCCTTGCAGCTGCCATCTGCACCAGATCCACTCACAGCCTATTTGTTTGTCATTTATTTGTCCCAGGGACATGCACAGAGCCCGCACGGTACTGGTGGCAAGACGCCAGTTCCTGGGGCAACTCAGATGCAAAGAACACGTTCTCACCCGTGCTGAGGCAGCCTCTCTGCTGAGCTAATCCGGCTGCTTTGGAAAAGCAGCGGGGGATGAGGACGGGCTGCTTAGCGCTCTGCCTCCTACGATGCTGGCTTGGTGGCCTGCAGGAGGCTCTGCCTCTCTTCCTGGGGCCTAAGCAACAGTGGAGGAACCACTGAAGGGCAGCCTGGGCTCCAGGCCTGCCTAAAGGCCAGAGGGCCAAAGTGACTGTCCCTCATGCCCTGCCCTGAACAGTTAGGTCTGCTCTGGGAGGCCGGGATCACTGGGCAGCCCCTGACCGGCTCCCTCCTTGCCACTGCGTTCCTGAGCCACAGCTGACGTGGGCAGCCTTGGCCAGGTGGGGTCTCCCAGTCCTCCCCACTTCCTGCCTGGGAAGATAGAGGGGAAAGGCTGGCCTCTGTTAAGTGAGTAAACCCTCGCTTTGGTACATGCGGCTGGGAGACCGTGGGGAAGCCACTTCTCCTCTCTGAGCCTCAGTCTTCCTCTCCGTAAAATGGAGGGAATGATATCTACCTCCTGGGGCTGTGATGGAGGCTAAGTGCGTGCTTAGCATATGGCAGAAGCTGAAGCAGCGGTTGCTACTCACGTTCCTCTTTGTTCTTCATCACGGGGCTCAGCCTGTGTTCCACCCTGTGTCCCCATGATGACACCCTTTTCTCTCTCTCTGAGTCGCCTCCCCTCGGGGTGGCTGTGGACTGGGACACAGTCTCCTCAGTTCCCCTCCATCCCTGTCAACCCCAGGAAGAGCGCCCAGTCCTCTGTGTCCTCGGGGCAAGTATTTCTGCTGGTGTCTGACCGGGGCGTTTGCAGAGAGGGAAAGGAGGTGGAAGGATGAGACGCTGACAGAGGTGGCCCCCTGGTCTGACTCCCTGCCTGACGAGTCACCCCCGGGAGACAGGAGTTTCTCTCCTACACGGGAGGAGGTAGACGAAGCTCCCCTAAGCCTTGGAACCAGGTGCAAAGGAGCCCTGAACTCTCCCACCCAGAGACCTTATCCTGACCCAGACCTGCAAGGTCTCTGGGGGCCCTTGGCTTGGTGCATGGGTGGGGTGCCCAGGCCCTCAGACCAGGACACGGGTCCTGCAGGGCTGGACCAGCCCGATGGGCAGTCCCTGAGACAAAGGTGGTTAGGCTCATCTTTCTTTTAAAATCTGTTTATTAAAGTATAACTTACACAAAAATGCACACAGCTGAAGTGTACAGCCTGATAGATTTTATAGACTATTTCTGAGCACTCCCAGGCACCCTCCACCCCGATCAAAATGGGAACGTTCCCTTGTGCCCCCTGTTGCTACCCATCTTCATGAAATCGCGGTTCTGACCTCTCTCACCCTAGAATCACGTTGTCTGTTCTTGAACTTCACATAGACGGAAGTGTGCGGCCCACGCCCTTCTGCGCTCGGCTCCTTGGACTCCACGCTGCGCCTGCGGGAGTCAGGGCTGGGAGATGCCCTCACATTCCTGCTGTCCAGTTCTGGTGAGCAGTGGGGCCCCAGACTGCTGTAGGGGACCCCCCAGGACTCAGTGTCCAGCTTTCACCCTTGTTACCCCTGGACCTGGGCTCCAGACACGTGGATTCCCAGCTGGACGTGAGGCCGCTGCCATGGGCCACCAGGGCCACACCAAGTCCCTTCATCTCTTTGCACCCTGTGGTCTGGCCCTGTGCCTTGTATGCAGTAGGCGCTCAATATAATTTCAATACAAGAATAAGGCTCCCTCACTTTTTTAAGTGAAGGTGAAATGTCTACCTTATGAAAAGAGGAAAATGCTGCCTACCTCACGGGGTTTTGGTGAGTATTAAATCGATAAAAGTGTGCACTGCTCTGTGTCTCAGATCCCTTGTGACAAGAGCCAACACTGGCTGCATCTACATACCGGGGGCTCCACCAAGCCCTCCTCAGGTTTTGATTCATTAACACAGAGCCACAGGGGAGGCAGGTGCTAACATCCTGCCTATTTCGCAGAGGCAGGAACTTGGGTGCACAGAGGCAAGTAATTGACCAAAGTGACGTGCGGGGCGGGAGCTGGGATTTGGACCCCGGCCGTGTCAGTGCCATACTCCAGGTTCGCGCCTCTCTGGACAAGGGGTGCTTGGAGTTCCAGGCCTCTCCAGGTGTTCGACGGAGGAGGAGAGTTGGGCTGCAGTCCCTGGCGGGCTTGGTGGAAGAGCTGGGTGTATGCACACTGGGCTTGGAAGCTGTGTGGTTTGGGTTGGCAGCAGGTGGGACCTGGGCATCCCAGCTGCCGCGCAGCCATGCCACAGGGAGGAGAGTGATGTGCCTATCCTCGATGCTCAGCGTTTCCAAAGCACCCCATGGAAGGAATGGCAGAGAAGCAGGTCCAAAGCCAGCCTGTGCCAGGAGCCACCCTAGCATCTGAACCATGTCCGGGGAGCCACCCGGGGGCCAGGTTGGGCCAGGCGTGAGACTGGATTCTCAAACCTCCTCAGAGCCATGTTGAATGGGGACTCTTATAGGCATGGGATTCACCTGGAAGCTTTTAAAGCATCCCCAGGACCGCAACCCAGAGGTTCTGAGTCAGTGTGTCTGGGAAGGACTTGCAGATCTGCTTTTAAACAAACACCTCCTGGTGAGTCAGAGAAGCCTCCTTGGAGGCTGCTCTGAGAAACAGGGCAGAGTAAAGAAGCGTGTGCTGGGAACACAAGTGGGCCCGAATCCGATTTCACATCCTGCCAGGGGTCCATTGTGGAGCAGCTGTTTACATTCTCTGAGCTTCTGATTTCTCATCTGTAAAACAGGCTGATGACATGTTCCACTGGAGGTCAACGAGGATGAAATGAAGCAACTATGATAGCTTCCTGGGGCTGCCGTAACGGATTATCGTAAACTTGGTGGCTTAAAACAACAGGAACTTATTCTGTCACAGTTCTGGAGGTTGGAAACCAGAAATCGAGGGGTCGGCTGGGCAGCACACCCTCTGGACGCTCTGGAGGAGACCCCTGCCCAGCCTCTGCCTCCTGGCAGCCCCAGGTGCTCCTTGGCTTGTGGTTTTGTCAGTCCCGTCCCTGCCTCAGGCCTGTGTGGCCTCTTCTCTGCCTGTCTGTCCTCAATGCATCTTTCATAAGGACACTTGTCACTGGATTTAGAGCCCACCCACTCAGATAATCCAGGATGATCTCAACTCAAGATCTTCGACTTAATTACTTCTGCAAAGACTCCTTTCCCAAATAAAGTCACATCCACAGGCTCTGGAGGTTAGGACATGGACGGATCTTTTGGGACCACCATTCAACCCACTAAAGCAACATAAACGAAGACTCTGAGGAAAAGGCCTAGGGCTTGAGAGGAGCTGAGGATATATTAATCTCCTCTTCCACCCTTTCTCGTTTCTCTGTTGGTACACCCTGTCATTCCTACCTTAAAGTGTACAATTGGATCACTTCTCACTTCTCTGCAGCCACCTCGCAGGCATTGTGACCTGGATCCACCAGGGCCGTTGTCACCCCCAGGAGAGTGGCTGCCCTGGGAAGAGCCGAGTGGCCGAGTTGTCCACCAAGGCTGGACGCACAGGTGCAGGGCGGTGTCCACGTGGGGCCTCACCAGACACAGGGACGGAGCCTGGCTAGCCCTCAGGGGAACGGGGGTTTCAAGAGTCAGCCCAGCTGCCCGATATTTCCTGAGGGCTGTTGGGCAGGTCAGTGCCTGCTCTGGATCTCGGGACCCCATCTTGTGATGAGGAGGAGGCCACCAGTCTCTGCAGCACTGCGGCCGCGTAACTCTGCATGTGAATGTCTCATCCGCTGTGCAGGCAGCAGCGGTTCAGAAGAAGGGGAGACTGGCGAGGGCTCCAGCAGAAAGTGGGGTTTTCTAGAAGTGAGAGATCAATTTCCTTAGCCTCATACCCAAGCCCATGCCTGACTGCTTTCCGCCTCCTCTCCCGCCGCACCCACCTCCTCGCTTCTCAGCGCAGATGAGGCCCGTCTCCCCGAAGTTCCCGTAGGGCCAGTCTCCGCCCAGTGTCCTGCTCTTCCCACAGCGCCCTTCACCACATCCTTAGCTGCAAACGCCTACCCCTCCTTCGAGATTCTGCGTGGGTTCACATCCTCCAGTAGGCTTCTGTATCACTCAGGATTCCGTGAGACAAAAGGCGTTTCATTTCTGAAAGCGATAAGGGAATACTGGATCTCATTTATTGCACATGGCGATTCATTTATGGAACTTACTCCATATGGGAATTTCAGGCATTAGCGATTACACGGAAGTGGGGCAGTGAAGATCTGGGGGAGGAGCAGGGAGTGGTGTCAGAGAATAGTCACTGATCAGTCCACCCGGTTTTGGTTTTGACCCTGATGCACATTTTGTACCCACGCCCACCTGGTCTCTGGCAGATACCAGTCTGGGACTCCACCGTCCTCAGTGAATTCAGGGAGCCCATCTGATAGCAGCACATCCCACTGTCAGCGCTGGCCTGCCGAGGATGCCGCAGCAGAGACCTTCAAGGACACTGGTACCCCCTTACCAATGTATCTCCCAAAGGAGAGTCCTCTGGGACCTGCTGGTGGATATAGCTCGGAGGTGGGTGAGAAGATTGTATAAAAAACCCACTCCAGCAATCTGACCTCCCTAAGTCCATCACGGAACCCCAGGGAAGTTCTGGCATCTCCACTCTATATTCTACATTGGCCACCTTTGGGTTTAGGTCTCAGCGAACTTACCAAACAAACTGGTAGAGCCACTCCCAGCTGTTTGATGCGTTCAATCCAGAATTTCTAATGATGAGCCCATGTCAATGGACATGGCCTATTCCAACATCTTATACCCTGAGCCAACATTCTTATCAATTATTCAAATCCGTATGCTCCAGGTGTCTGTTGACACAAATTAGCAAAATTTTGTAGGTGATAGAGTGTATCCCCAGTGCTGCTGGAGACTGCATCTGGTTATAAGTCTAGCTGCAAAGAGAGGCAGTGGAGTGAATCTTTGGGGGAATTAACAGCTATCTCAGGACACTTCATAATAGCTTCTACACAGGAACATCAACTTCTCAGTGGGGGGAAGAGTTGTTCAGCTGGAAAAGGAGGCTTTTGGAATTTTGGAGTTCAAGGCTCTCAGATTCAGTGGAATATACCCACCTGTTCCCATCTCAATGCTGAGGGTCTCGCTCTCCCAATTCTTTTTTCACTGGGTTATGAATTCAATGTGCATTACAATTCAGCAACCCTAGGGTTTGGTGTTGGGTTTGGCTTTCACAAATCTCAACCTTGTGGCTACAGAAGACAAGGATTTCTTTCAGGGACATAGTAGAAGTATTGTGGTTCTTTATTCAGATCTCAAGCTGGGAATTTAAAATACTAAGATCATCATTTTCTTTCTCTAAGTTTTCCAGTGCACTTGGGAGAAACCCCAACCCCACAGTGCTTAAACTCTTTATTACCAATGAAACGTTCTAGCAGAGCAGGTGCTAGGTTCCCTGAAGCTTTACATGCTGTAGGTTCTTGACCCAGGTTGGAATTTAATCACATTGACCTCCTGAGAGCGATGGCTTCATCTTTACTTCTGCCCTTCAAATCTCGTGCCATTTCTACTTTTGGACAAATCTATCTAAAGCCATGCAGAGAGTTCTGGTTGTTATAGTTCTCAATCTTAGCCAAATTGACACGCATAGTACAACTCATCCTCTGTGACCCCAGAGACTAAGTTAAAGGCCCCTTCTCAATACTTTCATCAAACCTTGCTTAATTCATGAGTCCCTGGCATTTTTACCTGCCCACTGTGTGTCGTTCACTTACCTCGGTGCTCCCACTGCCCTGCTTCCCCAGTGAGTTGTACTTGTGTTCTTCTTCCTTACCCCCTGTAAGCTGTGGGTTCTGCATAGGTAAAGACTGTAACCCTAGTTTTTGTCATAAATAAATAGCGATGCATTTTTACTTAGAATTTTCTGTGTGCCAATCCTGTGCTAGGCTCCTTTTCTGTGATAAGACATTTAGTTTTAGAACAGCCTTACAACATAGGTGCTATTTTATCATCCTTGTTTGGCAGATGAGTGATCTGAAGCACAGAGGGATTGGGTAACTTGCTCAAGGTCACCCAGCTAATGGTGACAAGCCAGGATCTGAAGCCTGGAGGCCAGTGTGGTTGCAGTCTCCAGAGTCTGCAGTCTCCACCCCTGTGCTGTGACTGCACAGCATGAGAATGGGGGAGAAGGGTGCAGGAGAGAAGAAAGGGCCAGGGGAGGGAGAAAATGCATAGAGAAAGAAACGTGAGACTTGATTAAATGAGACCTACTCCTAGGCAGAACATCCTAGACAGGGGAGATAGCCAAGAAAGGCCCCAAAGTCGAGTGCCTACTGTCCTGTCTTAAGGGACAATTCCAAGTAGATAGTTTCTCCCTATTCCGTGTTTAGTTGCACCTGTGGACTTCAGTATCAGCTCCTGCCTGAGTCTCAAGCACATAGGTCTGTCCTAGAGATTGTGGACTTACCAGCCCCCATAAGCATGTAAGTCAGTTTTTTATTTTTATATATATATACTGGCCAGAAAGTATCCAGCCATTGTTAACACAATGAGAAAGGTTACACGGCTGGATACTTTCTGGACAGCCCTCATATATATGTACTTATATCTATCTGTATCTTATATGTCTATATCTCCTACTGGATCACATGCTTGTTCTAGGGGAAAAACATTCTAGATACAAGATATTCTATTATATTCCCAGTTCTCTCAAGCTGTGATTGGGGAATGTGGTGTCTGCCACGGGTGGTCTCATCTGTCAACTGCTGGATGCTTGGGACCCAGGGATGGGAGTCATTGCCTTCTTAAAGCTGCACCCTCCCACTGCCCCTGTTTCCTGGAGACGACCCACTAAGATGGGATGCCTGCGTGGCCACGTCCTCTCCCAGCGTAGGCTGACAGTCCTTCTGCAGAGCCATCCAGCACTGCTTAATGAAATAAAGCAAACATATGCCCTGCGGCCTGGCAACCCCTCTTCTGTGTATATGCCCAGAGATAGTCTCCCAAGGGCCGCAAAGGGATACATGGGAGGATATTCATCCAGATGCATCTAGGTACTGCTTGTACCAGTGAGGAGCTGGAGGCAGCCTGGGTGTCCAATTTGGGGGAAGGAGAAGTAAACTTTGGGTGTTGCACCCTGCGGAGTCTCATGCAACATTAGACACGATGGATGGATGTGCACATAGCAATGACAAGAGAATTTACAATCCAGAGCTGAATGAAAGAAGTAAAATAGGAGTGAGGCCTCCAGTCACCACCAGTGATGTTAATCACAATCAGATGCACACCACCGCGCTCCCTGTTTCACAAGTGCATGTACGTGTTCAAGGACATACCTATTAGAGATGCTTTCTGTGGCCATGCGGGAGAGAACTGGGAGGAGGCAGCTCAGGGACCCAAGAGAGGAGCTTTGCACGGATGATAACCAGCCGTAGACTGAAGAATACAGTTAGCCCCACTCCTCTGCACCCAGGGAAGCTCTACAAAGTTCAGAGAAATTGGAAAAGAAGAAAAAGGAGGAGAGAGAGAAAAGTGAGGGAAAGAACAGGAGGAGGAAGGAGGAAGAGGAGAAGGATGAAAAGGAGAGGAGGAAGGGGGAGGCAGGTGGGGAAGAGGAGGAAGGAAAACATGTTTATCCCCAAACCCTCACAGGGTGGTTCGTAGCAGCTTTGTAATAGCCCCAAACTGCAAACAACCAAAATGCCCTCTGATGGGTGGACGTTTAAAGCCACTTTGGCAGCCACACCATGGAATACTATTCACCAACAGAAAAGAACAATTGGAAATTGGTCACAGAAAAGAAAGAGAGAGGAACAGAAATTTGGGGGGAATCTCCCATGTTTCAGGTATTTTTAAGATCATGACTTATGCTATTTTCATAGCAATCTTATAATGCCACGTATTAGGATGCCCATTTTACAGCTGAGGAAATTGAAGATCGGGGAGATAAACTGAGGCTAAGGGAGATCACATGGTGTATTAGTTTGCAAGAGAAGCCTTCGCAAAGTATCACAGACACTACGGGCTTAAACAACAGAATTTATTTTCTCACAGTTCTGGAGGCCGAAAGTCCATGATCAAGGTGTTGACAGGCCTCTGAGGCCTCTCTCCTTGGCTTGGAGATGGCCGTCTTCTCCCTGTGTCTTCACTCGGCCTCCCCTCTGTGTGTGTCAGTGTCCTAATCCTGTCTTATAATGACACCGGTTATGTTAGATTAGGGGCCACCCATATGGCCTTGTAGTGTAATTGCCTCTTTAAAGGCCCTGTCTCCAAACACAGTCGTATCTGATGTGCTGGCTGTTAGGACTTCAACCTGTAGGTTTTGGAAGGGACACAGTCCAGCCCATAACGGATGGCTGGTAATCGACAGAGCTGGAGCTTGAACCCAGACACCTGGGCTCATTCAGTCCTTTATCTACCTATAAACAAATATTTATCAGCACTTACAGGATTTTTTTCTAGGTCTAGTCTTAGTACCCGCAATGCGTGGGGCACTTGCTAGACCAACAGAGCTACAAATCATGATTCAGAAGCTGCAGGTGCTTGGCAAGAAGACTGAGGACGTGGTGTGCAGCACACACATCGTCACACACCTGTGTGACCCAAGCGTGTCTGCGCAGCGGGGCTGGGGTCCCTGCTGTCTGCATGTGCTCTTGCCTAATCCCCTTAAATCAATAAGAAGTGCAGTTTCTCCAAGGCCAGGCAGGGTGGAGGGTGACCACAGCTTGACTCAGCCCAGCAGAGTGTGGGCCGAGGTTTGGGGAAGTCTGGCTGCTGCTGGGTTGGTGTTCCCTCCGCGGAGTGTGGGAAGTGTGTTTGGAGTTGACAGATGGCCGGTCTGTGGAGGCCTGGAAGAAGCCACTCTCTCCCTTAGCACCAAGGTTCAGCTTGCTTCTGCTTTTGGGGTCAGCTGGCTGGAATCGGACATGAACTCTGAATTCGGCTAAGGGCTCTTCTTGAATTTTGAGCACTTAGGAGGTTTTCAGGGTCAGACAGTGTCCACACTTAGAGTCTTTTCCTGCCCAGACCATCTGGGGTTTTCAGAAGTGCCTGGAACTTTTCCCCAGGGCCTCTGTGCAGTGATGTTGCTCTCTGGGGTTAGGGTGCTTTCAAAGTTCTGTGTTCAGCTCCCGCGTCACAGATGAAATGCTGAGGTCACCATAGTGAAGCAATGTGATGGCCCTGTCTCTTGCCCTGCCCATGGCACCAACCCAGATGCTGACCTCTCTTAGTGTCTACTCTGTTACTGGAGTCAGGGTAAAGTGAGTCAATTTAACTCATCAAGTGTCCACAGCCCCAGCCACTCATGCTGGTGTGGAGGGCATGCAGAGCTGAAAAAGGACAAGCCAGTGTCCCAGCCCCTGCACGGCCGTGGGGGATCATAGCAGGTCTGCAAGAAGAGGAGGTGTGAGTGGAGGGTTCGAGGAAAGATGAACTGTCTGGCAGTGTGCTTAGCGCTGGGTACAGTTGGGGAACAAGAGGGCACAGTGCTTGAAGGAATGATGGAGGGCAGAGCCGCAGACAGATGACATCTCTTTATCAGGCCTGGATCATAATCTTGAAGGCTGTAATCCTGGATGTTGAAATCCAAAAAGATCAAAATCCAAACTTCCTAATGTCTAAAATCTCCCAAATCGTAGGATAGTTGCGTCGTGTTAGTCAGCTGGCAATGCGTCACGTCATTGTCTTTGTTCAGAAATTGAGTAGATGTTTAAGCAGATGTATATGGGTGCCAATTGACAAGGGGTGGATCTGTGGTCTTCATTTTAGGTGTCAATTTGACTGGATTAAGAAATACCTAGAATCCTGGTAAACTATTGCCTCGGGTGTGTCTGTGAGTCTGAGTGGACAAGGTGGAGAAGAGCTGTCCTCCATGCTGGCGGACACCATCCGATCTGCTGGTGGCCTGAAGCTGAACTGGGAGCTGGGACAGATTTTTGTCTGCTGCCTTGCTCATCGGCACTCTGGCTCGTTGGCCTTCGGACTCTGGGGTTCACACCAGCAGCCCCAGGGCCTGAGGCTCTCAGCCTCACGCTGAGAGTTGCACCATTGGCTTCCCTGTGCTCAAAGTAAAAACATTGAAACTTCCTCAACAAAACAAGCCATGTCCTTTTTGTACATCTGTGTTTGTGAAAGATAAAATTTCTCAAGATCTCAGCTATTTGGGCAACTGAATATGCATTGGTGACCCCTTGTGGGTTTTGGTTGATCTCATCAAAAGACTCAGGTTGTCTGTCACGGTATTTCAGACGACTGCGCTTATAAAGCTCAGAGCACACAATTGCCAAACCGTATGTGTTTACACATTTTGCTTTTTGACCTATTTCTTTATGAACACGTTTTGTCTACTCATGACTGTTACATCCATGCCTTTGTCACTAGTACATCTGAGTGTTCATGCTTGCAAAATAGGTATGTTATTACTCTCTATTTTATTGTGTACATTTGCCTATGAAGTGTTCTGCCATGTTTTTATGTTTTTCAAATAAATCTCCTTTAAAAATGTAAATAAATACCTTTTAAAAAATTAATTTTTTTCAAAATTGTCTTTTTGGGATTTTGATGTGTCAGGATTTCAACGGTCAGGGTTAATAGCATTCAGGGATGTGTCTTTTGGGGTTATGATCATCTCCCCTCCTTCTCCACCATTCCTGCTTCTTTGAAGGCTTTTACACCTTCTCACATTCAATGTTCCTCCTCTATGTAGGTTTCCCTGAACCCCCAGTTGGAGGTCTTTCTCCTCATTTCTACAGCATTTTGTTTTACCCTGTACAGTTCAAATGACTGGTATTTTTCACATAAAATATACATGTGTCCTACATGTGTTATAGTTATTTGGCTATACTGTCAGCTCTCTCAACAGATCATGACCTATTTGGGGGCAGAAGTGAGGCTTCGTTCAGCTGTGTCCACTCTGTGCTGAGTGTCTGATCCATGATCAGTTATGTGTTTATGGGAAGAAAAGGATGAACGAAAAGAGAAAGAGATAGAACAAAAGAAAAGAAAAGAAAGAAGAAAAAGCATAAATGGCAAAAACTATAAGTAAAAAGATGAATACATTGGGAATATGAATATATGGATAGACCAATGGGTGGATGGCTGAATAGTGATTAAACGGATGAGTAAATGAAGAAAGAAGAATCGGTGGAAACTGAAGATCGATGTTTGAGTGTTTGCAAACCACAGGGAGGGCAGGGCCAGCCCTGAAGTCTATATTCGAGGGGTCTCAGAATGAGAGGGTCACCTATCTGGTTGTTGCAGGAGCTGAGTCTAAAAACCTGCGTCCTGGCTCTGAATTTAGGGCTGTTTCTACTTACTCTCTTTGTATGTACAAAGAGAGTAAGGAAAGTCTCAATATTCCTGCTTAATGGTGTCTTGCAACAACTTGTATAATCTCTCAGCACTGAGTTTCTCTTCCTGTTAATGAGAACACAATGCTCATCGCATGGGTATGTGGCTTCTGTGTGAGCAATGACCTTGTGCAGCTTGCCCTTGGCATTTAGCACAGTGCCACACAGAGTTAATGCACTTCCCCTTGGGGTTAGGCGACAAGGTGTTTGGGTTCCACAGCCCACTTGGGCACAGGGATTCACTGTCAATTTCTGGGCTGGTCCTTTACTTTTCTGGGCCTCATTTTCCCATTCTGTAAAATAAGGGGTTGGACCAAGTCTCTGAGGGACCTTCCGTCTCTGGCTCCCTCCGACTTCCCTGGCAAACGTCAGCCCCTTCCCTGAGAAGAGGGGAGTCAGGGACAGACCCTTGCCTGGCTGGCAGCCCCTGGCTGGGAAGGCACCTGATCCTTTTGCCTTTACAGACTGCTGGGGCATCATTGGCTCTGCGTGGGC
>CAUYSK010087019.1:0-41874 GCA_963575035.1 Avahi laniger | reverse complement strand
AACACCAAAAATTATTTACTTAAGGACGTGATAAATTGTTGTGAGTTATTTTGTCCCTTCACTAAATTGCCCCAAATTGTGCTGCATGTGACTGACAGAGACATCTGGCTTGAGTCCTCTATTTCTTGATTCTCAGGTAGACTCCAGAAGGCTGAGTTTCAGAAAAGTGACATGATATGGGGGTGGACCACCAAGGTGTCATTTTTGATGATGAACGGTTTACCTGCCCCCAATCCCCGACCCCCAGTAAGACTTGGTTAAGACTGCAGTCTCCAACCCCCGGGGCCATGGACAAGTACCACTCCTGGCCTGTGCCCCGCCCTGCCCCATTCATGGAAAAATTGTCCTCCATGAAATTTAGGAAATGGGGAGGGAGGGTGACGGGACTGCACAGCAGGAGGTGAGCGGCTGGGAGCAGCGAAGCTTCATCAGTATTTATAGCCGCTCCTCTCCCCGTCCATCGCATCCCTGCCTGAGCTCTGCTCTCCACTCCTCCATCCGTGGAAAAATTGTCTTCCATGAAACTGGTCCGTGGTACCAAAAAGGTTGGGGACCACTGGGTTAATACATTCATTATGTAGAATTTATCCAGTCTAAGAGCTCCAACCATGTTCTCTTTTTTTTTCAGGAGCAGGCAAATGCAGACTGTTTCTTCAATAGTCAGTCACCCACAGCGGGTGGGAGGGAAATCCAGTCCTAACTGATCCATTCGTGAGTTACAGAGCAGGAAGGATAAAAAGGTAGATTCTTGAGAAGAGCTTGCTGGCTGTGGCAGTCAAGTGCCTCACAGAAAATTCTAGGAAACCATAGAAGAAGTCCAGGCTGACAGAGGGAATAGGAAACATCAATATCACTGAAGGGTTACCAGATAATAAATCAATCCATTAACTTCTGCAGTAATATCTCTGCGTTTCTGCTTTGTAAAATTTTTTGGAGTACCAACTTCCAAATGTTTATACCTATACTTCAATGTATATAAATTTTCTAGAAACTTGAAGCCACTTACAATGATTATAAGCTTTTTACTTTTCCCATTTCATGTATAAATCTTTCTAAAATGGACTACGTGGTTTCTTGCCTACTTACCCAGGAGATGCAGGGTCTCCACTACTCTTCCCTCAATGTCGCTGACAGGTCCGTGCACACCCAGTGCTTGATCGTAGAACAATCAGTCAACATTCCTTGAGATTTCTCCCCAAGCTGGGTGACTTTGGGAATAGCACCTAACGTTTCTTTATTTGTAAAATACATAACATAATAATGCCTACCTCATCAAGTTGCTGTGATAATTAAATAAGATAATGTAAGTGAATAGCCAAGCACGATATAGTCACTAAGAGGAAAAGGAAGCTTTTTGGATTTATCCTGGATCCTATGCCTTCTCTATTTCTTGCTTTTGCTTCTCAGTTTTCTTCTATTTTCTGTCTGATCATGTAGCTGTCATCCATCTCTTTTCATGTTTTCAGATGTCCCATTCCTTCTAATTTTGTTTCAGATGTTCTGCAGGTTGTCAAAATGAAATGAAGCTTCTTAGACTTATGTGTAAAACAGGAGAAAATAGTTCCTGAATTGGGGTCTCCTCTCTGGCCTAAAAATCCCTCATGAGAGATTTTGTGGCAGTTACTGCTGATGCGCAGTGGTCTTCTCTCATTACTCAGCACCAGTGATTTCAGGAGGCTGCCCTTGGATATGTGGTAGATGGCTGTGTCTCATGTCATTATCTCAAAATCGTTCCCCATGTTGTTAGTTTTGTCCAAGAATTAGGACCTGGAATAAATGGCTATTTATGAAACATAGAATTTTGTCGAAATGTTGTAGGTTAAAGAAAGTGCACAATTTCATCTATGAAGATTGTTTTTAAAAATATCTGAATCTAATTAAGCCTCTAGTCCTAACTCTGTATAGAAGGGAAGAGAAATTATAGTAGATTTAAAAAGATATAAGAAATAGATCAACCAAATGCAATGTGGTGACCATGTTTGAAACCTAATTTAAAGAATCTAACCAGAAGAACACCACTTTGAGACAATCGTGAACATTCAACATGGAAGAGGTATTCTATGATATTAAGGAATGATGGTTAATTGTACTGTGGTGGTGATGTGTTTTTTTTTTTAATCCTTATTGGAGATACATACAGATGTATTCACAGGTGAATGATACAATGTTTAGAATTTCCTTTACTCCCGCCAAATAAAAGTGGGGGTGGGGTGGGGTGGGGTGTGTGTGTGAGAGGGTGTGTTAAAGGGAATAGGTAAGCAAAAATAGCAGAATATTGATAAGTACTGAAGATAGGGAAGGGCACCTAGGGTTTATTATACTATTCTCTTTACCTTTTGTATGTTTGAAATTTTTCTAAATGCGTCTTCCAATTTATAGGCCGAATCGTTTTCGGAGCATCATTTCAGCTAACACATTAAAGCCCCATTCTCCCTGGGATGGAAGGCTAACTGAAATCTCAATCAATCCAGCCATCCATCAGCACTTATTGAGCACCTACTGTGCACCCAGCCAGGCAGCTCTGAGAGGTTGAGCTCATTAGCAACCATTCCTAACACAGCCTTTGACACCTGAATGCATTTCTTTCCATTTAATCAATTTTGCAAAACCACGGTCACAATGAGATTCTCATTTGAGGTTGACATAGTTGGAGAGACAATTCAATGTGTCATTTTTACCTTGTATCAGATCTCAAGTATTTTCAATTAATATATAGCAAGATATAAATGTGGCATCAATTATTATTAACAAAGTGAATGTAAATTAATACAGTGAAACATCTCGCCTCTTTCAGCCATTTTCGGCCTCAGTTCCTCTGCTCTTTCTCATTGGTAAAGCACTGCTAAGGCTATTTCTGGAATGCCTCATTACTTCCGAATAAAGAGTCTTGGTTCTTTAATAGATCGGGTCTAGCAAAAACAGTAGGTACCTGAAAATCAGGAGTCAGGAGCTTGTGCCCCGGACCCTGCCAGCAATGGGATGTGTGACTTTGAAGAGCCGCTTCTCTGCTCTGCGTCTTGGTTTCCCTATGCAGGAAATGGGGCTAACTGTACCCGTCACGCATTATATAGGGGTATATAAATTTACACCTGTCCTCATGTTATAGGGACCAAGCAAAAATACACAAGATGAGTGGGGGGGAATGTACAACAATTTGAGAGGCAGGAAATGAGTAAGTTCAAGACACCCATGTCCTGAGTTCAAGCCTTCACAAAGACTAGGAGTCTTCATGGATCAAAACTATGTCCTGGCAGACATCCTTGCTGGGCCACCCTCACAGTTACTTGGAAGCTGGAGATCTGTCCATTTGCCCTTGAACTCTGAAGTGTGGGTATAGTGGCAGGATGCTCTAGAGGCTCCTTGAGTGATGCACGCGTGGTCTGATCCCAGTTAACCCCAGATGGCTAAACAGTATGACACTATTTCACAACTGCATTCTTCAACTCATCTGGTGACAGTGACCCACTGCAGCACTGTAACTCAGGGCTGGGGGAGACTGTCTCACTCAGCAGGGCATATCAGAATCCTCAGGGGTGGCATTTTTGTGAGTTCCCCTTGACAGCGCCTCTCTAGGACTCCTTGACTGTGTAATGCTAATACAACGACTGTAGAGTATCAGAATGGGATCTGCCTCCACGACCCTCGCCAAGTATGTGACACTAGTGTGTTCACCGCATGACCCGTCTCCATGGGCAAGGAAAAAGCAATGATCCAGATAAGGAAAGAAAAAAAAGAAAGAAAGAAAATGAATATCATATCCAACATTGTCAAAGTGTCACCTAGGAGAACTGGGAGGTTGTTAAGGACAAAGGTGGATGGGGGCCCTTCCTGCAGCATTGAGCTAATGAATGGCCAGGAACCATCTCTAAAGACTTTCCCTGGAAAACTCAAGCCCTAACAGAACAGTAGGTAGGCAAGTGGGCTCAGACTTCCCAGTGCATGGGGCTGGAATTAGAGGCAATGCCTTAGAGCTCACATTTGTTGGTGGCCCCTGTCTTGAGTGGAGCTCCGATTTGCCCACCACAGGGCATCCCGTTGCCCTGGCAACACCCCACCACCCCACCAGCCTTTACTCAGCCCCCCACCTCCTCTGTTCCTCCCTCCCCAGCATACCTGAGAGAATGAGGCCATCCTTCCCCCCTACATGACTCTGAATTTCCATTATTTCTAATGAACAGGAGCAAATCTTCTCCCCCTCCACCTGCCTCTTCTCATCATCATTCTGAGTTAGACTTAGAAACCACAAAGCTGGAGGAGCCTCTAAGAGACCAAATGGTCCATTCGTGCCCCTTGGTTCTGCTCTGCTCAGATTCTGGGCAAAGATTGCCCCGCTCCCACCTCAAATGTCACTAATTCCATTTATTAACAACTCCAAATGTTTCTGTCTAGTTTCTCTCCCTGGATTTTGGGTACACACTGAGCATGGTTGAAAATACCTCAGTGACAGCTGAGATCTGGGCATTTGGAGAACTCTAGGTTCCACTTTGCAAGATGGGGTGATGGATGGGCCCTGAAAATAGAGCCCATCTGATGACCTGGAATGAAATGCTGGCAGCAGCTGACAATTCCCGTCCCATTTGCCCGGCACACTCCCTGCTCCTGGATGGAGCGGAATAGAACTGTGCAGAGACCCAGATCCCAGTTGGAGGCAGCCCCCTATGCTGACAAGCCTGGGGTCGACTTCTGCCCAACACCCAAATGCTCGTGCCACATGGAGGAGTCCCACGGTGAGATTTTGATCCTCAGACAGATGGCCAGTGGGAGGCTCATCTGATGCAAAGCAGGCGTGGAACACAGGCAGCTCCCCTCACACTCCAACTCATGCACCTGAGCGCTCACCTGTCCACCCCTCCCTTTTGGGTGAGAGCCGACAGCTGGCAGCGTTAATTACAGAGGGAGCTCAGAGGCCGCTTTGCTGTGGCCTCTTCCCGGTTCCTTTCACACACCAGGAGGGGCTTGGAGAATGCTTTCTTCCTGTATCGGTCCCAAACAGATATTCTGTATACAAGTGTTAGTTATAATTTCTGCCATGGCAGGATGCTAAATAGAACTTTTCCCTTTCACGGATGTTTTTGAAGTTTTTCTCCAAAGATAAAAACCCATGGGGAAAGGTCTCCCCACAGTGTGCTCCAGAGAGTGGAGGACAGGGAGTACAAGTTCCCATTGTTGAATCCTCACACGGCCACAGCAAATAAACACACAGAAGGTTGCAAAGTTGGCTCCCCTCGGGCTCCTCTGAGGGCAGCTTCTCCATGCCTGAGCCTCGGAATGGCCATGCCCAAACTCACCAGGAGTTGGAAGGATGCAGGCATCACCTGGCCAGGGGGAGAGAGAGCTTGGGGTGACTTAGTGCAAGCAGTCAGACCCCGGATCCCGGGACTCCGTGGGGGTCATAGAATGTCTGACAGGATGAAGTGTCTGCGTAGTGGCAGGCACAGAGGTGTGGCCTGGGAAGAACAATTTGACCAAGGTTTTGGTGCTGTCTAGGGAAAATGCTATAATATCATCTAATTAGTAGTAACATTGAATTGCTCCACAAATATTGTCATGCAAGCATTTCGTCTGGGTGCTGCGGTGAAGACAAAGAAACAGAAGTAGGATCCACCACACTGCTGGCCAGGGAAAAGGACCCATGATTGGGTAGAACTGAATGTCAAACTACGCAGTCCTGCCAGGTCACTGGGAGGTCAGTGTGGACCAGATTAGAGGAAGCTGCATGAAGAAGGAGACGCTTCCAAGTTGACATTTATTTACTACCATGTGCCAGGCCATAAGCCACACGCCTCACAAGCCTTTGAGGAAGGTACTATTATTGTCTCCGAATTACAAATGAGTAAAAGACACTTGGAAATGTTAAGTCAGTCATCAAGGGTCCCAGCTAGGCCTGTCTGATGCTAATGCCTGTTTTCCTAACCACCAGTTTTATGATTTCTGGGCCTCCCTTAGTGTTGTCCATCCTGCAAGAGACACAGAGAGGGGGAAGGGCAGAAGGGAACAAAGGCTGGGCTATGGCAAGGGGTAAAGGGTGTGTGGGGAGAGACCCACAAAGATGCTACCCTGCCTTTAATCAAAAGCTAGAGTTTTCTTCCCCACTAAAATGACTTTCCTTTCTTTCCCTCGTGCTTGTCTACGTTTTCAAAATTTCTCTGATGAGCCAGGTACATTGGCTCACACCTGTGATCTTAGCACTCTGGGAGGCCAAGGCAGGAGGACTGCTTGAGTTCAGAAGTTCGAGACCAGCCTGAGCAAGAGTGAGACCCCATCTCTACTAAAAATATAAAAATTAGCCAGGTGTCATGATGCGGGCCTGTAGTCCCAGCTACTTGGGAGGCTGAGGCAGGAGGATCACTTGAGCCCAGGAGTTTGAGGTTGCTGTGAGCTAGGCTGACACTATGGCACCCTAGTCCGGGCAAAAAAGTGAGACTCTGTCTCAAAAACAAAATAATAATTTCTCTGATGAACACATACTACCACAAATAGCAATCAATATTGTATCAAAATGATAGGTGGGGCAGATTTGGAGAACATTAAGCAGAAGGATCAAGGTTCTTCACTCTCTGCCAGGTGCATCACTTCATATTACCGAGGAGAAAGCTGAGGCAGCAAAATAGTGAGCAACTCACTCCGGGCGCCATGAGAATAAGGCGAAAGTGGGTAAGAAATCGGGTCAGTGCCCAGGTCTCCACCACACCATGTTCCGCTGAATTTTTCCAACAAGGGAAGCGTCAGGATACAAGTGACAGCTTAGGAAGATGACTAGAGGGCCAGGCAGAGGGCAGAAAGGAATTGGGAGAAGATTCCAGGAGACGGACTCCCACAAGGTGTGGCCATGGCCTGGCTCCGGATGTGGCCTCGACCAGGAGGCTTAGTAGAAAGGAGAAGCAAAGAGAAAATTTCAGACCACACTGAAGGAAAGTGGGCTAGAACCCGAAGACCAGGCATGTTGACAGCAGGCAAGAGTTCAGGGACGGGAGGTCTGTGTTCTGGAAGAGAGGCACAGCGGCCCCGGGGTCGTTGGCTCCCTGACGGGTCTGTGGCCCAGATGTGGAAGATCCCGACTGCCAGGAGGAGAAGCCCTTGCTCCCCGCTGCCTCCTCCCCGCCTCCTCAGACACAGACCCGGACGCTAAACCGGCAGTTCTCAGCCTTCTTCTCTTTGGCACTGCCCCTGCCATTCGTTATATACATGCTCAAATTTTGTTGAAACCCATAACATTTTTTGGTGAAAGTGAGATGCTTTACAATGGTTAATTATTGCAGTTGTTAACAGAAAATTCTCACATGGGAAGTGGTGTGTGTACGATGGTCCCTGTCACTCCTCGTGTGCTTTCTGTAACCCTGACTTTGTCTCCTACTAAAAAAGCACACCAGAACACAAGTGAATATGTTTTCCTAGAAAAATCACCTTAAATCTAATTTATTGCAAATCCACAAGCATTAATTCTTCGACTGTTGCTATAAGGAATCGCTTGGGAGCCCCAATCTACCACATCAAGGCACCGTGTCTCTCTGGGCCGCCAGCCAGACCTGTGCCCTTGGTGATCCCTCACTCCCCAGCCAGGCTCTGCCCTCCTGGCCACGAGCTGAGAGATGCCTCCCCCGGACACCACCCTGACCTCCCCAACTCCCCGCCTGCTGAGAGACAGCTCCCTGACACGGTCCTCCCCGCCCCGGCCCCACCTTCCCGGCTGCAGGGATCTGCCGTCATGATCAGAGTCTCTGCCTCTCTGCAGCCACTCATTGGACCAACCTGATGCCCGACAGCTCACACACTCCCCCTTGGACAGGGATGCATGGCAGAACATCTCTACGGTGTCATACGGATTATTCAAAATCATGGATGAAATGATAAGGGGAGAGAGAGTGAACGGTGGAGGAAAGACACAGGGACAGAGAAGCTAAAAGGGGACTCTGGGGAGTGGGGAAGAGAGAAGTAAAGCACCAGCACTCACAGAACAAAGACAGACACTGTGGCTCCCCTCTCCGTTCACCTTCCCGGGGTCGTCCCCTGCTCTAGTTTGGACGTTTGGCACCTCCAGGTCTCCTGTTAAAATCGGATCCCAGTGTTGGGGTTGGGGCCTAATGGGAGGTGCTTGGGTGATGGGGGTGGCACCTCATGGATAGCTCGGTGCTGTCCCCACGGTAATGAGCAAGTTCTCGCTCTACCAGCTCCTGAGAGAGCTGCTCTTAGAAAGAGCCTGGCACCTGCCCCACAACTTGCTTCCTCTCTCACCACGTGATCTCCACGTGCCGCTCCGCCTTCCGCCGTGAGTGAAGCAGCCTGAGGCCCCCACCAGGAGGAGATGCTGGCGCTGTGCTTCTTGTACAGCCTGCAGAGCATGAGCCAAATAAACCTCTTTTCTTTATGAATTTCCCAGCCTCAGTGTGGCTTCATAGCAACACAGACAGACTGAGACATCCCCACTTACCGTACTCATGCCTCCTCCATCTGCCATGTTGTTCTGTTCCAGATAGTTCTGCTCTCGCTTCACTTCCCTGACAGAAATGACTGGATGAGCGACGTATAGCTCAATTCCCTTTGTCCAAACACACCTAATCTGCACAGGAGGCTGTCCCCTAACTAAAAGGCCAGCAGCCCCACCATGCCCCTCCTGTCCAACAGACCCAGTCTCTTTTGGAAGCACCACAGAAGAAAATGGGATGCCAAGAAAAAGAATTCTGTTTCCAGGAAAATTGTGACTTTGAGGCTTAGAATTTTTTTTTTTTGAGACAGAGTCTCACTCTGTTGCCCTGGCTAGACTGAGTGCCGTGGCGTCAGCCTGGCTCACAGCAACCTCAAACTCCTGGCCTCAGCCTCCCGAGTAGCTGGAACTACAGACATGTGCCACCATGCCCGGCTAATTTTTTTCTATATATATTTTTTTAGCTGTCCAGATAATTTCTTTCTATTTTTAGTAGAGATGGGGTCTCACTCTTGCTCAGGCTGCTCTCAAACTACTGACCTTGAGCGATCCACCCGCCTCAGCCTCCCAGAGTACTAGGGGATTACAGGCGTGAGCCACTGCGCCCGGCCTGAGGCTTGGAATTTGATAGCCTTCAAGTGGAGATATTCCACAAAGAAGTTAGAAATACACTACCAGAAGGAATTTAAGATATCCCTGCCATTATTAATATTATATTTATTAATATTTTATTCTTATGGGCAAGATAAACCTGGTATAAATTTATCAAAACCTTACAAGACCTTTTGATGCAATGACCATATTTCCCAATTGAACGGACCAGCATGAATATGCTTCTGGCAAAAAGAGGCCAGAATATTTAAATTCAGGAAGGGTCTTGGGTTGGGGGGAGAGTATATGGCTGCTTTGCCTGTTGTCTGAGCACATTTTCCCAACCATTACACAGAGAGAAATTTCCTGGCATGCTCATTATTGTCACATCCCTGAACTGGTGAATTAATACTTCAAATTTCCACCTTCCACAGTCTTTAAAGGAGGAAGGTATGTGTACTTGCTCCAGGAATTATATGATTTGTAGCTTGAAATCAGTCTTGCTTCCTTTTCTTTTATGGATTTTTATGTCTAAGCAGATTTTCCAGACACCCTTTAACTTGATTCTGATTTGGGGGCCTCAGGCCATGAAGTCTGATGACTTATGTGGATAAGAGGCCCCAGCGGATGATGAGAAGGGCGAGGTTCACACACCAGATTAGAAAACTTTTCAGTTGTCTTCTGCCTAATCCGCCTGTGTCCACTTGAAAAGAAAATGAACATTTAGCTGACCTGGGAAACAAGCTAATATAAGAATAAAAACTTCTTTAATGAGGAAAAAGGAATCTCTTGCAAAGCGCCAAACCCCCCAAAATTCAATAGCTGAGGATGTTTGCTTAATCCTGAGACAAATACAAATGAATTCAGAGGGAAGCGGGTTCATTCCAGGACCTTAGAAATAATTCATTCCTGTCGTTTTACAGAGGCATACAGTGGGGTTGGAGAGGAAAGGTTCTTACCCACGGACAACATGCTTGTGTGAGTCAAGGGCTATGCAACGACTTCCCAGCCACGCTTGTTTGGGGCCACCCCCACGCTCCCTCCCCTCCGCCTGTGACATAACTTGTTCATCTTCCATTCAACCAGTGTTTACTGAGCACTTATTATGCACCTGGTAACCACGATGTGATTGCTACTGAGAAAGTTCCTGAACTAATGGGGCAGAGAAACACAAAAACACCAGCTCTGTGAAGATGATGGATTTGAGCCCAGACGACTGTCGCTAGGAACCGAACTGGGAAGGCTGTTGCTGTGACCTCTGAGGGTAGTGATGAGGACCCAACAACGGAGCTGACACTTACAAGGGAGAAGAGGAGATGGGTTCCAGAAACACTGAGCAGGTAGAATCGGAAGAGTTGCCGATTGACCGGATGCACGAGGTGATGCAAAGGGGAGTTCTGAGCGCCTTTCAGATTCTGTTGTCTTGAGTGACCAGTAATCAAATCATAAATAGGATGTAGTGAGGAAAACACGCAAGTTATCCAGAATGCAAGTGAGAACAGTCAAAGAGACACACACAAAAGCCCTGAGAGAGAAAAGGAAGGCGAGATCCTCTCCAGCTGGAGAAACTGGGGACACTTCCTTCACAGGAATGAGCAGACTTTGGAGGCGGGAATGGGAGGGCAGGCTTCTGGGTGCAGGGCCCTGAGAGCAAAGCAGAGGAGGAGCGCTGGGGTTGGAGGGCTGCCCCGTGGGGCCCACGCAGAGGAGGGGGAGGGGATGGACTGTGGGAGGCCTGGCTGAGAAGGCAGCCCACTGCCCACACAGGGCCTCGAATGCCGAGAGAAAGGTTTGCACTGCCTGCCAGGCAGGGCACAGGGAGAGAGAGGCTTTTGAGCAGAATGGTGACAAGATTGAAGCAGAGCTTTACAAGCCATTTTGACAATTTTTTTCAGAGTTAGTGAGACTTATATCATCTCCCTGAGCCTAATTCTACTGCTTTGGAGACTTGAAAATGAATAAAAACGAAACCAAACAAAATCCCTTCCACGTTCCTCTGACTGGCCTCTCTCCAAGAAGGGCAGATGGGAAGAGGTGGGCAGGGGTAATGCCTGCCCTTTCACACCGCACGGCGATCGAGCTGCCCCACCGAGCTTTGGAGATGGGTCTCGGATCAGCTGGCGGACGGCAAGGAGTGGGAATGACCAGAGAAAATGTCCGCCCCTAGAGGAAAGGGAGAGGTTTCCGGAGGAGCTGGGTGAGAAGCCGGCCTTCTGGAGTTCTCTTGCAAAGGGCACTTGAGGAGGAGAGAGGGCATGAGCCTGAGAGATGGATCGCCTTGCTCCTGGCAGACCTGGTGCCCTCTCAGGAAGGGCCTGGCCAACAGACAGGCTCCGGAGGGGCCTGAGCAGACTTCCTCCACCGTCCACAGCAACCTCATGGCGCTGGAACGGACCCAGCTAGTTGGCACCAGGTTAGCGTAAGTGAGACACAGGATTGCAAAGGAAAGAGATGAAGGATAGGGAATGAGAAAAGCCCCAGGACTCCTGCAGGACCAAATGCAGGAAGTGCCACAGAAACAAGCCCCAGAGCCAGCAGCCCATGGTGTTCTGACACAGGCTGCACCTGCTAATGCCAAGTCTGGCATCCTTAAGGTCACAGGCCAGATGGAATTTGTCCACTTATACTTTGGTCTCTTCTCGATTTAGGATTCCCTGAAGACAAGGACCACTGGGACTTATCCCTGGACTCTGTCTAGGTGTCAGAACCGGACAGGGACTGTTATATAATAGACTAGAAGACAGACAGCCAGGCTGACTCAGACAGCGAGCAGGAGGGAGCTGGGCAGGAGGGTGAGAGCCTCAAACAAGCCATGCCAAGAGATCATGTCTGCCAGCATTGGGTAACTTTAATGCATTATGTCTATATAAACTATTCTACTCTAAATCTAATTATATCTATGTGTGCATGGGTGCAATGTGTATATGCACACATATATAAAAAATTATATATCATATGCACACACATATATGAACAATTATATATTATATACACACACATATATAAACAATTCCCTTCTGTTCCCCCATTAGGGATTGTCAGTTACAAAAAAGTACTTTTGGGATTTGACAAAATGATTAAATTATTCCATTTCTTACTCTTTTTTTTTTTGTCCAAACTTTAATTGCTGTTTTATAGTGATTTGTGTATTAAGCTCTACAATTTTTAATAGGAATATTTGCTGAGAGCCCGGAGTGGAGATGTGTGGTGTTGGCACCACCCCACTGCATTCCCTCCTTGTACTCTGGCAACCGTGACCCAATTTCCTTTTATGAAAACCAGCTTGCCCTAATTTGCTTGGTAGCACGGTGAAGCAGAGCGACAGGCCCGCCCCTGCCTAGGGGGTCAGACACGTCACCGAGGCCAGACAAACTAGCTCGCTGGCTCTTGCTCTCACTGCCCTGCTCTCTCTGGGGACTTTGGATCTTGAGCAGAGTGATGCACGGAAGGAAATAATTAGAGATTTATTAAAAATAATCATCGACTTTATTATTTTCACACGAAATGATACATAATTATGTTTAGAAAATAGCAATTTCATGTCACTCTGAACTGGAAGTAAAATAGTTAGGAGTACTGTGGATAGCCTACACACGGCAAGGGGAGCAGAGAGGGGCTCCACTGGACACTGTAACCAAATTCCTCACCATGGAGAGACCGAAGGGCTAGGACATATGGCCACACCTTCCCTTCTTCCACCCTCCTGCTGCCTTAAAACTTTTGATACTAATCAACAAAGGCTTAATCACTGATTATTACACGGTGGTGGGGAAAGACATTGAAGGAAAATAAAAGTTAGAACCCTTGCCTTTTATATTTTTTCTGTACTACATGTCAGATGCTTTGTATATAGTATGCAATTTATTACAACAAACGCACCATGTAGGTGCTGTTATGCTCATTTCAGAATATAATTGGGGAAATAGGGCCCAGGGGACCACAGTGTCCTAATTCACTAGTTGTTCTCTGAAATGAGTGTAGCATACCATGGAAATAATTCTGGAGTGGATGGAGTTGTTTGGCCAAAGTAAGCTCCTGGGGTTATTCTATAGAATATAGGCGCACACTGTCCTAAGCATTTATTTATAAAACTTAAACATACCAAGCAGGAAGTGACTGAACAATAGCACCGAGTGTGCTAGGAAATTAGCTGCTCAGTACTCAGAGATGAAAATTGGAGGCAACACCATCCACTGGGCTGAATGTTGAACACATAAATCACTTGAATGCCCTTAGAACAGTTCCACCTTGTAAGCAAAACAGCAGGATAAAGTGACTGCTGGACATGGAAATAATATATGGGCTGATCCTCCAACGTGACACTATGCCCCTTGTGAGCTGCTGATAGCAGGGTCACAGAGGGATGTGTCATATTTGGGAGCCGGGCCTAAGAGGATGACAGCCCAAATGCCAAGTCTGTTTCCTTAAGTGATAAGAAATGTGTAGATCTTTTGGTTCATCAGAACTAATTCATCCCTGCAGGAGTACCTGTCAGGTACGTACTGGAGTCCTCTTGTTTAATAACCCTGACTCTCCAGCCATCCCTTGGCACCTATAAGCTCCTAACATCTCCCACTAAATTCCCCCCCTGTGTAAATTAGCTAGATTCAATTTCTGTTGCTTGCAACCAAACACCCTGCCTCCTGGAGCCCTGAATGAGAACTCAGTAAACAAAACGTCAGGCTATAAATGGACATGCCAGTCACATCCAGGATGCACTATGGTCTCCAGGGGCTGGGATCACCGTTTTTTCAGTCAAGAACCATTTAATGAGCCCCCACTATGTTCAGCATCCCACAGCAACAATTTTCAGAGCAAGAGAGAATACAAAACCATTTTGTCCCATGCTACCCTGTCCTCAAACATTTCCTTCAATTTACAAGGCCCACAGGAGCCGTTGGCTGAGTTATGTTTCAGCCAGTTTTTCCGTGATTTTGGATTAAATAATTCCCTAAAACTTGCTAAGCATGGCAACACGCTGCTTTGATTGTTGTTACCCTCTAGTTCCGAGAGTTTGGAATGTTTTCCTGGGGGCCGAGTTGAGCAAACACAGGCTACCTGAGGATCTAGTGTGGGCAACACAGAATGGAAGTGGTTTCTAGTAAAAAAAAGAAAAGAAAAGAAATACACCTTGAGCATCTGTGTCTAACAGAACTAAATGGAGCACAGCACAGTGAAAAGGAACAGGTTTCTAACATTTTTAATGATTTTCATAATATTAGCTTCTGCTTCTTGAGTGCCTGCTATGTGCCAGCAACCGTTTTAGGTTCTTTCTATTTGTTATTTCATGTAATTCTCACTAATGATCACTGGTGAGGAAGCAACTCAGAGTGGCTAAGTGATACACCCAGCGCCACTCGGCTGTAGAGCAGGCGAAGCAGGGATTTAAATTCAGGTTTTCAAATTCCAAAGCCAAGGGTGTCCCCAGCCTTCCTCGATAATCTCTCTGATAATAAGTGGCTTTTTGAGATATGTAGCGTCTCAAAGACGGTTTAATCCAACCCTCTCTTCTTATAAATGGGAACACTGAGGCCTGTGGGTTCCTGACTAATGCCAGGATAAGGACTAGAACTCAGGTCCCTGAACCCCGACCCACTTCTCTTTCTACAGTTCACCATATAAGAAACCCTCCCTAATTCCCTTGTGCTGCCTGTTAGGTTCATTTCCCTCTTTTTACATGAACCCTGCAAATACCAGCCCTCATAGGAGGTGTAAATTAACTCCCGTTCCTCTTTCTGTCTCCCCATTGTTTCTCTCTTTTAAACTCCTCCTCATTTTGAACAGTCTCCAAGCTCCTCCTGCCCTTTTGCCAGAGCAGCTGCCAGCCCAGGTTGCAGCGGGCTCGTTTTTGCAGGATAGAGTCATTCGGGAGTAGCCAGGGACAGCAGGGAAGCCAGGAGAGAGCTGAACAGGGCTGGTTTCAAGGGCAAAGGAACAGCTGGCACTTCAGGGGGCCACTGCCAGCACGGAGAGCCCAAAGCAGGCCTTGGGGAGCAGGGGGAGTGTACGCCCGGCAGCCAGAAAGAGCCAGAGCCTGACAAGGCTTAACTGTCCCAGTAGCACCGTGTGCGGATGAACAGGTGCTCTCACAGATGATTGGGCAGCTCAGCTTCCAGCAGGGACGTGGGATGGGGAACGCTGAGCCGGGAATTGCAGACACACGCAGACTAGGAGACAACCAGGCCCTTGCAAAGCAGTTGAGAATAGCAGCTGGGGTCCAAGGCCATACCACCCTGAACACACCGATCTCTTCTGATCTTGGAAGCTAAGCAAGGTTGGGCCTGGTTAGTACTTGGATGGGAGAATAGCAGCTGGGATGGAGGCACTTATTTCCTAGGAGGGTAGAAACACTTGACCTTTAGCCCTTAGCTAACAGGCAGCGTGATTGGAGACAATGCTACTCAAACAGCATCGTCCCATACAAACAGCATTAGCATCACCCAGGAGCTGATCAAAATGCAAATTCTCAGCGCCCCCCCAGACCTATCAAATCAGAACCTGCATTTTAATAAGATCCCCAGGTGTCTCCCGTGCACATTAAAGTTTGGCAAATGCTGGTTTACGACAGCAGTTCTTAAAGCGTGGTTTCCAGACCAGCAGGATGGGCATCCCCTGAGAATAGGTTAGAAATATCTAAGCTGGTCGGAAGTCACTGATTTAGCAGCGGCCATTCCAAATTAGTGCACCATGTACAGGTAAGCCAGACCCTGAGGGAACAGAACAGCTGAGATCTGTCATCCAGCCGCCAGCTGGGCTCACCTCACACTTAAGGCCCAGGTACCGCAGCTGAACTGCACCCCTTGACCTGTGGAAACCAGAATCCTCCCCCACGATTTCCAGGTGTTCCTGAAAAGCTTATCTGCTCAGGGTCCCTTCCAGGGTCAGGGTACCGCAGCTGAACCAAGTCAGCAGATGGGTAGCCCCACGCGCCCTTCGTGCAGCGCCCCCGCCCCGCGGCACCAACTTGGAAGCGGGGCCCAGCGCATTTATGGTTGCTGTTTTAGGAAACACCTTTCAGTGGAATTTTGGAGGGAGCAGACTTTCCCAAAGGTATTGGGGAAAGGGGATGACATCACAGAAATGCAAATTGTTTCCAATTGAGTAGCAGCATTTCCATTCTTAAAAGCCCAAGAACCCACCATAATGTTTTGACACCCTCCCTGCCCTCTGACCTTCTCTCGGACTCTCTCTTCTCCACCCCATCACCAAATTCCTGTTTATTTATAATACAGAGAAATTTGTTTCTTGATTATCACTAAAGTACGTCCCCACCTCTCACCTTCTATACCAAACAGGATCTTTTTTGTTTTTTTAAGAAACAGTCTCGCTCTGTCACCTCAGGTAGAGTGCCATGGCATCACCATTGCTCACTACAACCTCAAACTCCTGGGCTCCAGTGATTCTCCTGCCTCAGCCTCCTGAGTAGCTGGGACTACAGGTGTGCACCACCACGCCCTGCTAATATTTTTTATATTTTGTGGAGACAGAATCTCAGTATGTTACCCAGCCTGATCTTGAGCTCCTGGCCTCAAGCAATCCTCCCACCTCAGCCTCCCAAAGTGCTGGAGTTATGGACACAAGCCACTGTACTCGGCCTAGGTCTTTTCTTAAATAAAATATTTTCTTCCCTAAATGGAATTCCCTTGTCAACTGAAATTGACGGAGACGGAGTGGTGGTTCCTTTCTTCGCGGAAGCACACGGCCCCTCCCCATTCCCATTCGCTCCTCCACAAAGCCTTGACCATCCCTCCTCGTCCCGCTTCTTAATCTATCACTGAGACATCTCCTTTCATTTATAATAACTCAGGTTATTTTCTCTCCTTCCCTTGTCTGAGACCAGACCTCCTTCCTGGGACTTCTGTTTTGTGCAAGGCTTACCATTACCCACATCACAGCCCAGAGCTACACACCTCTTTTCTCTGGATCATTTCCAAGGCAGCTGGCTGCTTTATACAGAAGCTAAAATCTGGAGAGATCTTGAAGGTAAAGGCCAGGAGTCCCAGAGGGAGCGGAACTCTGTAACAACAACTCTCCTCTTTCCACTCTCAACAGCAGTATCCCAGTTTACACTCTCACTGTCCTTCCCTCGACTGCTGCAACAGAGTCATCAATAACTTCCCCAATTCAGTCCTTCGCTGTCCACCACACCACACCCCACCGCTACCAGCTCCTCCTCCTCCCCCTGAGTAGAGTCAGCCCCATGCTCACAAACCTTCAATGGCTCCCAGTTGCTTATAGACCAACACCAACCTTCCCCCAGCTCAAGCCTCACACTGAAATAAGAAGGGAGTAGTGGAGGGAAGAAGGAAGAAACGGAAGGCTGTGCAGAGAAAGAAACAAGCATCGACGTCTCAGAAAGGAACAAAGGAAGAGAGTTCGTACCCATGTAAGGCGGTGGAGTGTGGGCTGCTGGCCACAAAGTTAACCCATCAGGAGGAAGGGTAGAAACATTAGAAGTCACCTTGTCACTCACTAAGAGTTGGCTCAGAAATCAGACTTCTCAACACTTATGGAAAAAGCTGGAATAAGAAAATATGTAAGGACAGATGTCAGACATGAAGTACATAGAAAAATAAGCCAGGTTGAAGGCCAGTTTGCAAAGGCAATTAAATATGCGCTTTCTAGAGAAATTATTTCATTTTGTCTTCCTATACTTCCCCACAAGAAAGGGCTGGATGAATGGCCAGCTCTGGGACTTTATTTACAGAATAAATTCCGTACTGTTCACTTCTTTGCCTGACGCAATGTAAATATTTTATCTGCTGAGTGTATTTGTGCAGACTTTGATTTGGTCTTCCATATACCTGTGGCCCAGATAGAAATCTCTCCAAGGTCAAGGGCTCTGTCCTGTTGGTTAAATGGCTGTGTATGGCCCCATTACAGCCAATGAGCCGTATAGTATCATTTCGATTTTGCTAATAAAGGTCTAGAAGTGGTTGAAACAATCTTGGGGACTGGAAAGATGCAAATTAAGAGCATCCCTTGGCCACCTACAATGGAGGAATAATGGTCTCTCCTGTACTCAAAGGCCAAAACCTAACTCCAGGGGAAATCTGGGAAGTTGAATGTTGAAAAGCATAGATGGGATAGAGGGAAAGTTCCGGCCATTTGTCCCAAAGGAGGTGCAGCTATACTGTGGTTGTTTCAATAACTAGAAGGAGAAAAACAAATTATATACCCTCTCTGAGTCTTCATCTCCTCGTCTGTAAAATGAACATAAAAGTAGCCACCTCAAAGATTTGTTAGAAGAATAAAATGGGATAATAGACATAAAAGGGTCAAATACCAGGTTAGTGAACAAAAATTGCTGTTTCCTTTCTTCCTTCCCTCCTTCCTTCCTCATTACCTTCCCTCGTTCCAATAAACCTGCTCCCACAAGGCATTAACTGGAAGTGAAATAAAACCGCGTTTGTCCTGCCCTGGGAGGACCTGACTCAGACAAGATTTGGGTACTTGCGAATAATCCTACGGGAATCACCCTGGGTGCAAAGAGAGATCACTGAGAAATAAATTTCATCCTCAGCTTCAGAGGGATTATTGCAAGCAGCAGTGGAGATAAGTATATAAAGATGACTGGCATTTCTACAGCCCCGGTTCATCCACCAAGATTTTCAAAGTTGCTCAGAAATTTTTCCAAAACCACATTTCACCCCTCCCACCCAAAACAGGCATTGTACTCATCTCTCCAGCTCCTGGGCTCAGGCCATGGTCCTGCCTCAGCCTCCCACAGTGCTGGGATTACAGGCCACTACAGCCATTGCAAAAGTTTGAACAGTCACCTCTGACATCCTGCCCAGATCCCAGGCGAATCTCCATGTCCCATCTCTCCTGTTCCTGTTCCTCTTCAAATTTCTGTAAACTTAGCTCCCTGCCATATTTTTGAGGCTGCTAAGCAGATCCATCTTTCTCATGGCGGACGGTGGTGGTAACAGCATTCAGAGATGAGGAAAATGGCTGGACACGGTGGCTCACGCCTGTAATCCCAGACAAATAGAACCCCTTGCAAGCTACCTCCATCCCCTGACTTCCAGATGCTTCTATCCTACGGGTCTGAGCTGAGATTTGAGCTGTAAGTACTGCCATGTGACCTTTTGCTTTGGTCCATGTTTCTTTAGGTGCCACCACTGAGAAGAGCCTCTGATGACCCCATGTAGGCAGAGAAACAACTGCGTTGACAGAAAAACACAATGTCTGCATCTGACAAAACACAGACTCCCACGGGTGCCTCCCGGAGCTCCTCACTGACTCAGAGAGGAGAATGTCACCTCCTAAATCACCAGTGCTGCTCTGGCCAGCTGGCTCCACTTCTCTCAGAAATCTCCTCCTCGAACCCTCACCAGCTCTTCAGTGAGACGACGACCCGAGGGCACCAGGAGACAGTCCAACCTTCTCCACTCGCACGTCACCATCTCCCTGCCCACAGAATGAGTCGGTGTTAACAGACACAAAGTCTGACCATTAACATGACCATGCTGGGTCAGAGAAGTAATCTGGGAACTTGGCAGCTAACCTTGACAGACACATTCCTTTATGTTGGTGTAATTAATTTTGATGAAGAAATCCACCCTGAGCAAGCTTAAAATTGCCATACCTGGGGTCCTCTAGTAATCAGAGAGTCATTTGACAAAAGCAGTGGATGGATTGCCCCTTCTGCACTGGGGACCCTGGTCTGTGTGCCTTCTTGTCTGAGTTGCTCCAGACAGACCAGGACGTGACCAAGGATCTCACACAGCCCAGCTGGCTAAACTCAAAACGACACCAGGATGTGGGGATGATGCAGAAACAGAATGCCTGCACGAGGAAAACCGCAGACAAACTGGAATTTAGCTCTGTAAAAGAGATTCTTGATTGAAATTTTTTACCTGTCAGCTGGACTGGTGGCTTTCTATTCGTGAACCTGTATACACCAGGTATTTACTGAGCACCAGAAAGCACCACAGAGAGAAAGCATGGTCTACTGGAAAAAGAACAGGCTGTGAAACCTAGGGCTCACCTCCCTTGACCTCAGTTTTTCCATCAGTGAAATGGGGAATAATCTCATCATTAGCACATGTGGTTGCTGTCAGGATTGAACATGTGGTTGTAGATTGCATTTATTGGCCTTAATCTTCACTTCTCCCTCATGCTTTGCCATGTGACTTTGAAGCCACACCTACCACATTTTTCCCACTCCTAGCCTTCAGGTTTGGTCATGTAATTTGTTTTGACCGATTGATTGAGGTGAACATAACAGTGCTCCAGTTCTTAGCACAGACTATAAGAGACCTCGCATATTTCCATTTGTTCTCTTGTTCCTCTGCCATTGCCAAGAGAAGAGCATGCCTTGTGTAGGCTGCCGGTCCTAGGAGGAGGATAAAGCCACATGGGACAGAGCCACCGCAACAACCTGAGCCTGAAGCAGAGCTATCCCAGCTAACTCACAAATTTACAGTGACAAGAAGAACCACCCAACCAAGCCCAGTCCAGCTCAACTTCGATCAGCCAAACCAAACTGATCTGTGAACAATAATAAATGATTCAGGCTTTTTCAATCTATTGAAGTTTGAAGGGGGTTGTTATGCAGCAGTATTCTTGCAATAGCCAACCAATACACTTACATTAATATTTGTATATATACAAGCACATGCAGATAAAACAACTAGGGCCCAGTACACAGTAGATGCTCAATAAAGAGTGATTTCCTTCCCTCTCCCTGCTCTATTCTGAGTGCTTTGCTACATGGCTGGGAATACAGAAATAAACAAAGCTCAGAACCTTGAGGAACTTTCGGGTTGGCAGAGGAATCTATCTAGTGGGGACCTTCCCTTTGTTCCCCTACTAACAGGTGTGACGGTGTGTGAGCTGTCTCTTCCTGCCTCTACCTTCCTCCATATTAGATAAGCCATGTTTCAGTTGCCCATCCCAGTTTCCCTATCAAGCTGTTATTCTTAGGAAGATCCTTCTCTGTGCATTGTCGGTTACTGTGGGGTGTAGAATGTGTTCCTTGGTGAAGGGCACACTTAAACTTTGACTCACACTCTGTGAAAGCAAATTATGCAACCAAAACCTGTGTGTCCTCAGAATTTACTGAAATAAAAAAATAAAAATAAAAAATAATTTTAAAAAAGGAAATGATGTACTGCCACAAAGAAGAAGAAGAAGAAGAAGAAGAAGAAGAAGAAGAAGAAGAAGAAGAAGAAGAAGAAGAAGAAGAAGAAGAAGAAGAAGAAGAAGAAACTTTCAGGCTGGTGAACTAAGAACTGCAAGATGTCTGTTCGAGTCCTGGGTCTCTCATGGAAAATTAACGGAAGTTGTGAAAAGGAAAAGCAATGAGCAGATACCTCCTCCCTCTCAATTTTTCCCTAAACTATGATAAAATACATACTCTACCAAAACAAGAGTGTCTTTTCTGCTTCTTGAGACTACATCTTTTAGATAGTTTCATGATTCTAGAAAGAAAAACTCCTTAAAAACGAGGAGAACTTTTCTGGTCACATCAGTTCTTTGCCTCATACAAGGTTTCTGTTGGAAACTCGTCCGGAGCCAGCCTGAAGCCTCGTTCGGTGGAGTCAGAGTGTGGCAAATCTAGGTAACTTGAGCTCGAGGCAGAAAGCCTCCAAGGGAGATAAAAGGACCTTTTATTTTTTTATCATCAATGTTAAAGAAAGTAGATCAAAAGTAGACCTATTTGTCTGGAGACAAAAGTGTGCTCTCTGCAGCCACCTACCCTCATGAAAGGAAACAGCTTTCGGCAGGGACTTTGTCAGCAAGGGAAGAATCAAATCCGCTAGGAGGTAAAGCACAAAGATATGAGGGATTTTATTCCCAGCCATGTAATGCCTGTCATCGAATGTTCATCCGGTAACGGTACGGCCAACAATGCCCTGCTCTGTTCTCAAATCGCTCCTGTCAGGGGAGCTTTAAAGATAGCTTCTATTCTGTGCGCCTTGGAAGTGACCCTTCAGTGATTTGCTGTGAGAGCAGCTTCGGCCTGACAGAGAATCACTGGCGTTTTACTTGTCAGCGCAGAGGAAACGTCTATGGGATGCCACTGGCAGCTGGGATGGCGGGCGGACAAAGGGGCACTGAGACTTGAAGCTTGAGGTCCCAGGGGAGATGGCGCTGTCAGAATACACTCGCGTCTGGACTCCAGTGAGGCTGGTCACCTCTAGGAGATGGACTTGCTTTAGGAGAAAGGACTAGAAGAGGGGTCTGTGTGAGCAGGCTCCGTTCGGGAGAAATCCAAACCCTGAGTAGTATTTTCCTCTCACTCTGCTGAGCAGAGAATTCCCTCCCAGCAGGAAGCTTCCGCCAGTGTGTGTAGTTCTTCCTACACCACAGACTACAAAGCGTGTTCACCAACTTTCACACGCTTACGCCTTGCCCCTGACATCGCCTCGTGTGATACGTGTAGGTTAGACCACGTGAAATTGCAGCTGTTGGACCGTTTCTCACCCACAGAAAGTGCAACTTTGATATATAGGTCTATGAATTTTGGCAAATGCACACAGTCACGTAACCACCCCCACAATCAAGATACGGAACATTTCCATAACCCCAGAAAGTTCCCTCATGCCCCTGGGTAGTCGATCCCCTCCCCACACACAGGCCCTGGCAACCACTGATCTGTTTTCCATCCCCGTAGATTTGCCTTTTCTAGAATTTCCTGTGAATGGAATCACACAGTATGTAGCCTTTTGAGTAGGATTTCTTTCACTTAGCAAAATACACTTGAGATCCACTCATGCTGTTGGGTATATCAGTAGTTCCTTTTTGTGAATGAGCAGAATTCCAGGGTATGGACTCGCCACAATTCTCTTACCCACTCACCAGCGGCTGGAGACTTGGACTGCTTCTAGTCTGGGGTGATCATGAATAAAGTCACGATAAACATTTGCATACAAGTTTTTGCCTGAGTGTGTATTTTCATTTCTCTTGGGTAAATACCTAGGAGTAGGATTGCTGGGTTGTAAAATAGGTGCATTTAACTTTCTAAGAAACTGCTGAACGATTTTCCAAAGTGATTGTGCCACTTTGCATTCCCGACAGCAGCGTATGGGAGCTCTACTTTCACATCCTTGCCAGCATTGGTATTGCCAGATTGGTGGGGTGGGGAGAAGTTAGCCATTCTAAAAGGTGGTATCTGATTATGGTTTTGTGGCTGTAGTTTGTGTTTATATAAACACTAGTAACCACTGACACTGAGAATCTTTTCGTGTGCTTATTCTACCCATATATTGTCTTTGGTGAAGTGTCTGCTCAAGTCGTTTGTGCATTTTTTTAAATTGAGTTATTTGCTTTTTTATTGTTGAGTTGTGCAAGTTTTTTATCCAGTTCCTTATTCGCACAGTTAACAGCTGGATGCTAGTCCTTTATCAGGTATGAGCTTTGCAAACATGTTCTCCCAGAATGCATTTTGTCTTTCCATTTCCTTAACAGTGTCTTTTGAAGAGTATAACTTTTTTGTTTTGATGAAGTCCAATTTATCATTTTTTTTCTTTTATGGTTTCTTCTTTCTGTGTCCTATTTAAGAAATCTTTGCCTAACCTGATGTCACAAAGATTTTCTCCTATGTTTGCTTCTAGAAGCTTTATATTAAGTTTTAGGTTTTACATTTAAGTCTATGATCCATTTTGAGTTAATTTTTGTATGAAATGCAAGGTACAATTCAAAGTTCATTTTTTTTGCATATGGATATCCAATTGTTCCAACATCATTTGTTGAAAAGACCATCTCTTCTTCACTGAACTGCCTTGACACCTTTGTCAAAATCAATTGACCACACGTGTGGGTCTGTTTCTGGACTCTATCCTATTCCATTGTTCTATGTGTCTATCCTTTCTCCAGTAACATACTATCTCGATTACTGCAGCTATGTAATAGTCTTGAAATCAGATAATAGGAACCCTCCAACTTTGTTTTTGTTTTATTCCAAACAAAATTTTATTTTTGTTTTGTTCATTTTCTTCGCTTTTACATATACATTTTAGAATCAGCCATCAATCAATAAGCCTGTGGGCTATTTTTAAGATGAAAGAGTGACTTACCCAAGGTCACACAGTTAATATGTGTCAGAACCAGCTCAACCTCCAGGAATTTTTGTGCATCCAAGTTCATGATCGGACAGTAGGCTTCACACAGAAGACTGAGGAGGAACAACACGTGACAGAAGATCTGAGGTGGGTCCTGCAGAGCTCACCAAAGGTCAGGGATCAGCTCTCAACACGCTGGGAAGAAACCCAACTCTGTCTTCAGTCACTCAGCCCCATGCCTATATTGGGGGAGGCGGATAATAGGATGTTGTCTGCAATAAATCACACAGTGATAGACCCAGCATCAGGGGGGCCAAGGCTGAGCCCTAACTTCTCACAGGACCATAAGTCCCAGCTTGAACAAGCCCTGCCCTGTTGACAAGTCTATTCAAGCTTCTGTCTTGGTTGCCTGGTCAGCATTCCCATTCCACCGGGAAGGAAGCCTAGCTCTGAACCCTCTTAGCTGGTGCTCTGACACCTGCTTTACCAGTTCCAGTCCCCACCACTAAAGTGCTGCTGCCTCTGCCTTGTCATTGGCCGGGGCTCCAAAGCAGTGAGTGCTCAGGACCAGAGCTGTGTTGCCTGTGCCCCTGCTGGGTCCCATCCACAGGGCTGGCCCCACCCGCTTTCCAAACTAAGCCCAGCTTTACACTTTCCCATTGGACAGCTTCTAGAAAGTATCGCTTCCAGCTCCCCCAAGACCCCACAGCCAGGAGGCAGACTAAGGTAGCCATTGAGAATTCCAAAGGTGGGATTTAGAACCAGAGGACTGTGTTTGAATTTCAGGCCTATATTTTTAAGCAAGATAATTTTCCAAGTCTCTGTTTCCTCATTTGTAAAAATGCCCCCCAGGGCTGCCAGAAGAACTGAAATGAAATATGGCATTTCAGATTCTGGGCACAGTTCTTGGCACATGTATGGTAGCAATCAGGCCTAGCAGGGCTTCCCCAGCCCAGACCCGCTCACCCAGGTTCGTGGCCTTCCCCACCAGCCCACACCACTGAGAAGGCCGCACACCTACCAGTGGAGCCCCTGCACTGTGTCCCCAGCTGCAGTCGCCTCTCCAGCCAGCCACGATGGAAACAACCTTGGCAAATCCTCCATCCTGACAACAGTGAGCTGCTCCCCCTCAGGTCCTTTGTGCTGACTTGATTGCAGAGAAATGGACATTTATTTTTCATGATCCAGAAAACACCCTCTCGCACTGAGAGAAAGGAATTCAAGCCTAATAACTGACGCTATTGATAGCCTTGTTCACTTTTAATGGTGAGTGACCAGTGAGAGCCCTTGTCTCCATCACTGGAGAGGACCCTAATGAATCCTTTAATTCTCTTATCTGCCGGCTTATGACAGAGCCAAATCAGAAGCCATTCTTCATTCCCAAAGACAGTACCACCAGCGTGGGAACAAAGGAGCTTGATTGTTTTCTGACAGTGGTGATGGAGGGGGCTGGCCCACCCCTCTCTCTGGGCTCCCCGCTGATCAGAGGTGGACACTGATGAGAAGGCGGCCTGGGCGCTGGAGGGAAACTGAAGCTAGGGATGCAGCATTACACACGATATATCCAAGATCACGCCTGCCATCTCAGTGCTCACATAGAGCTCTGGCCACAGGGTGACAAGCATGGGCCCTACTTGCTCAAGGAGCAAGCCCAGGGTCCTCTCTGGGCCGCGTCAGGGGGAGTGGTTATTGGAAGACCTCAGGCTCTAGAAGCAAAACTGAACCCAGAAGTCACACCATGAACAAGCCAAAGTCATCAAATGCATGAGCAGCATGGACAGCGTAGTCCTGGGGCCCACAGAGTGTACCCAGTGGCACACAAGAGGAATGCCCAGGCGGAGAAGCTGCCTTGTGGATACAGATCTGGAATCACTCCCTTTCCGGGACTGTTTCCAGTACCCTGTTTGTTTCTGCCATCTCTCCTACTCTAGCCCTCTAGCTGGACAGGCTGTTCACTCTCCTCTCTCTGTCTTATATTTCCTGGGTCATTTTCCAAACATTGACAAGCCTCCTCCCTCCTTATAACAAACCTCACTTGGAAGATACCAGAGGTCACCCATATGTCAGTCCTGCCCTTGTGGCAGCCCTGGCTGAGGGTACCAAGAGCGCATGAACCTCGTGCCTCTATAACCATTGCAGCCCGAGAAGAACTAACTCCAACCCTGGGCAAGTGTAGGCAGGACCCTAAAATCTGGTGCGATGGCAAATATCTCATACATATGCCTTGAAGCACCCAAACTTTAACCATCACAGATAGAGCATTCTTTCCCGCTGGACCAAAGACAGTGCTGTTCAGCCTAAGCCCCAGAGCAGGGACCGGTGAGGAGGTGGCAGCCATCCAAGTGTGTCCACTATTATCCTGGTTCTAAAGCTGAAAGTCCCAAATCCCAAGAAACCCCTTGGTCCCAGGCACACCAGGATGATGAATCACCTTAGCAAAAGACACCAAATCCATGGAGGCCTCACAAGAAAACACCACCACGGAGTGAGCCAAGGGCAGGGGTGGAAGGAGACTGGAGGCTGGAAGCTCTACAGGTGATTCTAGAGACTGAACGGGTCATTCCTTACCTGAAGAAGCCATCCTAGTCCAGACAGACTGACTGGGTAATCTCAGTGGCGTGAGATTATAAAGGCTTATTTCTTGTTCATATCATAAATTAATGTGAGCTGGCAGAGAGGCCCTGCACCTCGTAGCAATCCAAGGATGTGGGTGCCTTCCATGGAGTGGCTCAGCACCCCTTAGAGCAGAATCCCCCTGGTGCTCGTGCTGCAGACACAGGAGGACGGGGGTAGAGAGAGCTGTGCAGAGGTTGGGGCCAGGCCCCCCACATTGCATTGGATAAAACACAGTCACATGACTGGATCTAACTGCAGCGGAGCCAGGAAGATGCAGCCGGCCATCTGTGCGCCAGAGGAGAGCGAGAAGTGGGTTGTTGCCGACCATCCAGCTCATCTCTGTGTCCAGAACTCATTGTCATTAACGCAGCGCTCTCAGAGGTCAGAGGGTCCAAATGCCTCCCTTATCCCACATGCCCTTCACGTACCTGGGCTACGACGTGAGAGTGCTGTGGAGTGGCAGAAAGAAAAGGAAAGAGCCCAGCAATTTCACTCCTCGGTAAATACCCAAGAGAAATGGAAGCGTATGCTCAAAAGCACGAAACTTGTACACAAATGAACACAGCGGCTCCATTCACAATGGCTGAAAGGTGAAAACCACCCACACGTCCACCACTGGATAAACGGGTAAGCAAAATGGGGTGTATCCATACAATGGAATATCATTCAGCCACGAAAAGGAATGAAGTACTGACGTCTGCCACACACTGACGAACCTCAAAAACATGCTAAGTGAAAGAAGTCGGTCATAAAAAGACAAATATTACATGGCTCCACTTACCTGAAATGCCCAGAGTCAGCCAGTCCACGGAGAGCTGGGTGGGCATGGGGAGCGACTGCCAGTGGGTACTTGAACTGATGAAATGTTCCGGAATTACATCACAGTGATGGGTGCACAACCTTTAACTATACTAAAAACCACTGAATTGTATACCATAAGAGGGTGACTTTCATGGAGCATGAATCATGTCTCAATAAAAACACAAAAGAAATAAAAGGAAGGCAAAGTGGCCACTCCGTTCCCCACCCAGAGTCTCCCACATTTACTCCCCAACCTCCCTGCCATGCCCTTTGGCTGCCTTTCATGGACCCCCAGTGCCCTCTTGTCCCACAGCTGGTGGGTAGCAAGGGAACACACACGCATGCACACACTGCAGTTGCCAGGGTGGTATGTGACATGTCCAGGCTTCGGATCTGCTCCCTTTCCCTTTTCTCCGAAGCAGCGGGTGGGCGGCTGCACCAGGGCAGGCAGGGGCTGCAGATGGAAAGAGACCAAAAGCATCCATCACAAAGGGCATTCTTGATCTTCATTTCCACAGGGCACTGCCAGGGCACTGGGGCTTCTAACTGAACCACGGAGCTGCTGCAAACAGTAATCTGAAAGGTTTCTTGGCCGTCTGGTCTTTTAATGACCCTTCAGCTCAAAACGCAAGGCTTCCAGGGAAGCTCTCTAGGCTAAAAAGCTGGTTTTTCTTGTGGGGGCAGCTGCAGAAAGAAAGCTCTGATGACACAGACAATTTGAGATTTCTCTGTTTCAGGAGAGCGGACCCGGAATGAGAACAGCCCCTTCGACTTGGGGAGTGTTGTACAGCTAGCTGAGTTTGGTCATTCGCCACCACGCTGCTCTTCACGGCAATTGTACGAGACAGGTGTTAATAGCCCCAGTTTACAGAGGAAGCAAGTGAGGCACAAAAGATTAAGAGGTTTGCCTGGAGTCCCCAGCCCAAGACAAGTAGAACTTGGCCTGAGATAACACTGGAGTCAAAGGGATCTAAGATTCTCCAGTCCAAACCCTTGATTTCACAGAGAGAGAGAGAAGGGGGTTGAGTGTCTGGTCTGAGGTCACACACTGGACCTGGAATTTGGGTCTTCTGTCTCCCAGGACACTGCTCCAATTTTGTGTGCACCACAGCATTTTAAGGGGGAATCTGTGCCAAAAGCACACAAACAAGATGAGCTCTGCAGTCACCGTACTTGGAAACTTCCCTTCCGTGGAGGAGAAGCAGCCACCTCTCCTCTGTACCCCCAAAGCACCCAGCCCTTCCCACATTGGACTCTGTCTTTTTACATGTAAGTCTCCTCCACCAAACTGCAGCTACTTGTGGACAGAAACTATACCGTCTTCATTTTTCCATCTCAGAATCTAAAACGATGCCCCAATATGGCTTCGAGCAGACTTACTTCATTCACTCACTCACAAACATTTACTGGACACCTACTGTATGCCAGGCTTTATTCTGGGGTGGAGATGCAATAGCAAGCATAACAACCCAGGTATTGGCCTTCATGGACCTCGGGAGTTTGTAGCATGGGGCAAACAAATAAATAAACTAGTAAGGAAAGGAATAAATAGATCGTTATAATTTCACAGTTGGTGATCGGGGCTTCATAGAAAAAAAGAACGAGAAAAGAAGCTAGGGATGGAACTGTGGCATCCGAACTGAAACCCAGATGGTAAGAGCCATGCTAGAATATTGAGGGCTGAGAGAACTGACAGGACACCTTCTGGGGTCTCCAAAACCATAGAAAGATGGCCAGGTGCCGGAGGAGAATGTGTAAAACAAGGCCAGAAGGTAGACAGGGCCAGATTGTGCATGCCTGAGAAGGCCATGGCATGGAGTTTGGAGGTTATCTGGGCGGGACAGGGAGCCACAAGAGGGTTGTAAGCAAAGGCATGGCTTGACCTGATTGACTCTTTCAGAACATCTCCCTGGCTGCTGCGGGGACAATGCAGACTGGAAAGTCAAGAGAGGAGCTGGGGAGACCATTCGGGATTGCCGTAGTCACAGGATGAGAACGAGTTCTCTGCCTAAGGTTTGGTACCTTAGCCAGGTGTTCAAATTTAGCATCACCAATAAAGGAAGCACACAGACCGCCATGTGCCACCTGAAATGAAGTGACAGGAAGGACACCAGACCACCCAGGTAGAATTTGTACCAAAATACTTAACCCAGAATTTAACCTTTGATCATACAGAAACAATAAGACAAACGCAGAGTGTTGGGCATTCTACAAAACAAATGAACTGGACTGTCGAGAAACGTCAAAGTCCTGAAACACCAAAAAAGAAGGTCCACTCTGGAAAAAAGGTGACAAAAGACACACGACAACCACATGCAGTGTATGATTCTCGAATGGATTCTGGAGTTATTGAAAATAACTATAAAGAATGTTGCTGAGACTATGGGGGCAATTTAAATAGAGATTCTATGTTAGATAACGTTACTGTGTCGATGTTAAACTTCTTGGGCATGATCACGATGCTGTGGTTATGTAGAGAAACATCTTCATTCTTACGAGACGTGTTGAATTTCTGGGAGGTGAAATGTCAGGGTGTTGCCACTTACTTGCAAAGCTTTCATCCAGTAAAAGAGAAAGAGAGGTGAAATCAGTCTGGCTAAATGTTAGAATTTGACGGATCTACGTAGATGAGCACATAGGTGTTTGTCTTCCAGCTTTTCTATAGGTTTGAAATTTTTTGATAATGCAAAGTTGGGAGGTTGGAAAATAAGTGGATAAATAATCAATTGAGCCAATAACCCAGATTTGAGGAATTCCTTTCCCTAAGACCTGTATAAGCAGTTTGCTCACATTGACTCCAACGTGGACAGCTCTGCACATAGAGGGGGCAGGACTAGAGTGAATGATCTTTCATAATCTCTTCCAAACTGCGGGTATGTTTTGTTTTTTAATATGGAAATTTCGAAAGCAGCAGGGACCATGTGTGGGAAGCATGAGTGGCTACTGCCACCTTGTGGCTCTCAGGGCCCGGCGAGGGTGGAAGCCTGACATCCAGGGTCTCAAGGAGCTCAGGAGCGGCCCTCCACAACCTGATGACTAACACACTGGGGGTTAAAGGTTCAAGTACTTTTGTTAACTTCCTTCCGGAATGAGCGACACTGCAGCTCCGTCCTTCAGTGAGCTCCCTGGATGCACTGGGTCCTTCGCTTTTAAAACCACCAGGCCTAACAGGACTTTCATCGATTTCACTCTACAAATTAAAACCAGCCAGCCATTTAGTAGGATTTTACTGCCATTTGCACATAATATTGACTTGTTGGCACTGTTTTCTTATTCATGAAGGCTTATAAAAATGATAGTGGGCACTTTTGATACCAGCTTTTCAAACCTCTAATTCGTTCACAGACAAAGCTTAGGAAGCAGGTCTGGGAGGGTCACCCTTGATGGGGAGATGGCGAGAAGGGGAAGTCCGAGGGCAGCCTTACCAGAAGGAGGAGCTGGAAATAAAAACAGATTCCAGGTTTTCTTTGCATGCAGGATGGACGTGGGGAAAGCTCTGAGGACTCTGAAGCTGGATTTGCACTTCAGCTTCCAGGTGCCACTTCTTGCTTCGGGCATCCTGAGGGTTCGTCATCAGAACGGCGATGAAACAAACAGGATCATTTTAAGGTAGTGGTTCTCCAACATGAGCAAGTGCCACCATCGCTGGGCCTCACCACCGGTTTCTGATCCGCAGGTCTCAGGAGTCCTCAGAATTTGCATTTCTAAGTTCCCAGGCAATGTTGGTGCTGCAGGTCTGAGCAGCCTGCTCTGAGAACTACTGTGTTAAGGATTAAATGGCATAAATACATGGCAAGCACCTGGCAGGTAGTCAGCAGTCAATAACACGTCTCCCTGGCATCTCCCCTGACTCCTTCCTACACACCCCTGCGCCACCCTTTAGTAGACACGGCTTTTCTGAGACTGAGTCTGTCTCTACTATAAACATCTTGGATGCTTATCTTAGAGAGGAGATAAAGCAAAGCTCTTAAAGCAGCCCAGGGAAGAGCCACGTGTGCCCTGAAGATTTCAGGCACAAAGGGATACGGCCCAGGCTAGGACAGGCACAGCTTCCTGGCCCCACCCTGTAAGGAGAGGTTTGACTGAAGAAGGAGCTGAGAAGGGGCCCGCCCTGCCCAAGCCTAAGGGCAGCACTGGTTTCGCCCACACAATATCCATTTCCCCATCTCTGGGGGAGACCACCTCAATTTCCCTTTGAGGAACCCTCTCCACCAGCCCAGCTCCGGGGGCTCATGAGGGCCTCACTCCTCACTCCTGCTGCCTGGGCTGGTGCGGTTCACACCCCACACAGAGGCGCGTGGTAAAGGGAGTGAGCGGGGCTGAAGTCCGACTGGGCTCTGCGGGCCAAGCGTGTGCTCATTAGCCCAGAGGAAAAGTCACCTTTCTGTTACTTACCTGCCCTGAAGTGTCACCCTACGACCTCTCCAGGACCCAGGTCCATTCCATCCCTGCCCACAGCAATCGAAATGATAACCAGCAAAAACACTTGACACAGGAGGCCACTGTGTCAGTGGCGTGCTGGAAAAAGACCTGAAGGTTCAACTCCTTCATGAGCCCCGGGAGCCAACATATTGGCACAGCTACCAAAATACAAGGGGGAAAACAGAGCTAGCGTCGTCTTCAACCGTATTTATGGAAGTCCAGCTTTCAGATCAAAGACACAGATCCAGTGTGATTTACACCAATTAGGCACTATTGCATACTTTACATTCTTAATAACAAATTAGCTCTATGAAAAACTAAAACCAGACAATAATCAAATGCAACCTCCAAATATAGTTCACAAGTAAATTCTATTTGTTCTTTCAAGGTTTAACATAAAGGTTCTCAATCCTACTTGCACATTAGATTCGACGGGGGAGCTTTTAAAAATATTAGTGCTGGAGCACCACTTCCCTCCCGCCCTCCCGTCCCCAGAGACTCTGATTTAATTGGTCTGGGGCGGGGCCCAGGTAACAGCATTTTTTAAAGCTCCCCTGGTGATCTTAATATGCAGCCAGAATGAAAACCACTGGTTTAATATTAAACAGACACTTTGGAAAATGTAAGCATTAGCTAAACAGTGCAAACATCACCTAAACCAGTAATTCCCAAACCCGGAATGATTGCCAGAAACACCTGAGAAAGGTTTTAAAACTTAAGATCCCTGACCTGCCTCTTAATCTATTCAATCAGAATCTTCTCTGATGAGGCTCAGAACTCGGCATTTTTGTCAGGGATGCCTGCTTGATGTCAATAATCAGCCAGTGACCTACAGTGAAGTCTCTCTGCTGGGAATGCATCTCAGCTTCACCTGGGCTCCCTCCAAGCACATGAAATCTGCATGGAGGCTGAGCACCAATATTTTAGAAGTTCCAAACTATGATGAGAACACGCTTCGCTTAGCTGGGCCGCAGTCAGGAGGGGACCAACACAGAGAGAAGCCTGCAGCTCGTGGTCTCCAAAGAGGGTTTTGAACCCCAAGCCTCCTCCTGTCCCTACCCAGCAGAGTCCTGAAGCACAGTTCCAATTTGCATGAAGAATATTCACAGGCTGCTGCTGTTGCCTGAGTATTTCATAGCAGTCTTGACTAAGTTGAATTAATAAATTATCTTTTATCTGCTACCCTTTGGTATGAATTTTGCATTTAGCTGAATTCAGTTAGGTTCAAGCTGACGCCACTCCCTCTAAGACAAAGCTTCCCACTCGCAAGTGCGCGTGTTTACAGGAGGATGTCCTCACAATGGTCCAGCCACCCTGGCGTATCGTGAGAGCATTTTTATGACCATTCAGGCCTTCAGTGCTTGGGAGTTCAGTCTGAAGATGAAACTGCTCCTGGATTTATGCTGTTAATAAAGCGAGCTTCTTTCTCTTTGCATTGGGGGAAATGCTTAGACTTTCAGCTAAGTGTCTGGCTTGGTTCAGCACTGTGAAAGACTGTCCACCTTGCAAACAGGGTCAGCAGGAGAACAAAAGGTGAAGGTGGCCTTGTGAACGAAGGAGAGCCACAGACACAGTGCTCTCAGGACTCTGGGCCCCATGGGGTGTCAGCGCACTCCACGGGGCCTAAACTCTGCCTCTTAGTCTTAAGGGGCCCTTCTGAGGTTCATCAGGCAGCAAATGTGACCCCCGAGCTCAGAGCATGGGGCTGTCCACATGGGGGGGCCCTGAGTCTATCATCCAGTCCTGGGAAGGAAGACCCCTCAGTCCACTGGCATGCACACCTTGATGACAGTTCACTCGACAGGGGGCAGCTCTGACCACATAGGTCTTACAACAGCATGGCGATACCCTGGGAAAAGTGGGCACCAGGAACCAGCCATGGGACCTGCTGGAGACCTGGGATGGGGCCACGATTCTGAATCTTTAACACAGTCCAGGGGATGTTGTGGTTGCTGGTCCACAGGCCACACTTCGAGTAACTGAAGCCAGCTTGGAAGCCATGAAATGATGATACGACCAGCCACTCCTGTGGGTGACACACAGGGACAAAGCAAAGCACTGCCAGGGTACCAAGGCACCCCCACTCACTCTGCCTCATGCCCTGCAGAGAGGTGACATTTCTGAGGTGGCAGTGAAACTTAGAAGAAACAGTACAGGAGAGGTGTCCAGAGACTCACATTCTAGTCCTGATTCCTCCATTAATAAGCTCTGCGACTCTGGGCAAGTCCCCTGTCAGATGTACTGGCAGCCACAAAAGGCTGTGTAGCATCTAATGGAAAAAGAAATCTGATAATGTTTGAAAATCACAAGATGGTGCACAAAGGCAAGGTCAAGGAACCATGCCCAGGGACTCAGAGGGTGAAGGGCAAGGTGCATCCTCCCCAGCATCCTCACTGGGACTGTCCTCGTCGGCAGCCACACAGGTCCCTTAGGGCCACAGCCTCCATCATGAGGCAGAGAAGTCCCCAGGAGGCCTCTCCCAGAGCCCCATCAACCTGTCCCTCCTGAGGCGAGAGGCTTTCGAAAGCGATATCGGGTTGCCTCTTGGGCCTTGAATTCCAAACTGCTATGTTTGACTACTCTTTTAACCCCTCAGCCCCTAAGGAGGTTACAGAGAAAGGATGTACTTTTCAATTACTGTGGGCAATGAGGCAAACATTAACTAGCGCGATCTTCATTTGATAGACCAGGAAAGGGGCAGATGAGGAATAAGGCTGGGAAGTGAGTCGGGATGGAAGGGCCTGAGGAACACAGTCGCGCTGAGGGTTTAGGAATACGTGCGTATCCCAGAAATACCTTGGCACAGAGTAGCCCCTGGGTGTCACTTAGGGTTTCCCCATCCCCACCGCCTGCCCCCATCACCCCACATCAGGGAGCCCAACTGAGCCCTTGTTTTGTACCCAATTCTAAGGTAACTGCTGTTTGAAGGTGGAGGTGGGAGTAACACAGATGATGAATAAAAGAAAATTAAAAACGCATTTCTTCTCTCCAGGAACTTAAAACCTAGTGTAGAGATGAATTATGGTAAAAACAAAAAACGCCATAAAAGTAAGAATAAGCCAAAGGTCGAGCACGATTTTCAGATGCTAAGTGCGCAGAAATTCCTAAGGACGCGATGCCCGGGCTCAGACGTGGGCGGCGCCTGTGACCCGCGGTTGCAACAGAAGGAGGAGAAGGAAAATGCTGGTCCCCGAAGCGGCGGCGGCGGAGGGGGTCCCACAGGCCCGCGGCAGCTGCGATGTGCTGCAGGCGCGCTGGGCGCTGCGGGGCGCGGGGCTGGGGCTGGGGCCGGCCACGGCCAAGGCCACGACCGCCGGGGGCGTGGGCGACACTGCCCCCTAGGGGTCAGCCGAGCGAGCCGCCGAACGCTGGAGGCTCCCGGCCCGGCGCCCGGTGGGTACAGACCCGAGCCTGTCTCACATTTGGGGGTTCAGATGTGCACAGATCTTTTGCTGCGCTGAGGACCGCCCAGGCGAGGCCTGGCCTCAGGGCCGAGGGGGAATCAGCCCGGTGCGCAGGACCAGGGAACTGGGGCCGGCAGGGGCACGAGCGGCCGCGCAGCTGTCACGGTCCTACCTGCACCCTCGGCGTCTGACAGGCTGGGGACAAAACGGCGGGTTCAGAGGAACCCACAGTGCTGCCGGGAGCCCTCTGGGAAGGAGCTGGTGCCGAGAAAGCCGAGCTCTGTCTCCTCCTGCCGCGGGGGAGCGGGACCGCAGCCCAGCCCGGGGGTCCTGCGGGCAGAGGGCAGGCCAGCCACCCCGCTGGGGACACATCCGTCACTCGTGTATCAACTCACGTATCCCAAAGTGAGGTGGCTATTTTACCTTCCTCCTTACAAATGAGAAAAATTGATGTTCAAAAAGACGACCAGTTTCTCATGGCTGCTAATTTTTTATTTTATTTTTAATTCACAAATAATAATTGTACCTATTTTATGGGGTACAATGGGATACATTATACAACAATCAAATCAGGCCAATCAACATATTCAGGACCATTAATTTAATCAGTGACAAAGCCAGGCAATGGTTTCAGTTCTTCGCAGGGTAGAGCGGGAGATGTCAGAACTAACATTCGAGAGTGAATATTAATAGAGAAAATAAGTTATAATGATCAGCATTCTAATGAGGAAAAAAAAAGCATAGCTTAAATATGCCTGAGGTTCGAATGTGTAGCAATCTAAAGTCAAATTACCTTCATGCAGATCAAGTCAGAGCATTGTAAATATTGCAGACTCACGGCATCCAGAAAAGTTCCAGAGCAAAACAGTCCCCAATCAGCTACCCAGTTTCTATATGAATTTCTGTTTTGTGCTGCCTCCTCTGGGTTGGAAGTTAAATGGCCATAGAAATAGTTAAATGCTTATCCCAGAGCAGGGAAGGGAAGAAGCCTTCCCTGACAGCCAAATATAAAGTAAGCTCCCATTTTCCTAATGAAAATATGTAAAATTTTTTTAAGTTTAGGGGTCAACTCAAATATGCAAAGTTTCTAGGGATGTGGAAGGAAGAGTCAAATGTCTACTTATAAATATACAATTTATTCACTGAGGTGCCGAATGTTCTGCAGTGGCATAACTTGAATATTTTACAGCATGTAAATAAGTGTCCATCTGTCATTCACAACTTCCTTTATAGCCACTTATATTTGGGGTTGATGGTGTCTTAGTTCCCAACTTTCTATCTGAAAGAAATGAAAGGTATAAGTGTAAAAAATGCAAAACCCAATACAGATTCATGCAATTTTCCAAACAATTTTGTATGTTTTTTTAATTTTACAGAATCATGAATTTTGAGCAAAATCACACATTAATATTATATATTTTTTTAGAAATATCATTCTGGAATGATGTCTCAACAATTGGGAAGTTTTCATATTTCAGTAGTCTCGTTTCTTGAGAATTGTTTTATTTTCAATTATTTCATTACTTTAAAATCTTAGTCACCATCAAATTGGTATTAACTGATCAACACATAAGTGCACATATAAGAATAACATTTATTGGATGTCTGGCAGGGGGGAGGGGGAAGGGGGGAGGAGGGGATGGGTATATGCATATACAAAGAGTGCGATGCGCACCGTCCGGGGATGGATACACTTGAAGCTCGGACTTGGCGGCAGATGGCGGCAAGGGCAACATACGTAACCCAAACATCTGTACCCCCATAATATGCTGAAATAAAAAAAGAAAGAAAGAAAGAAAGAAAATCTTAGGATTTCTTATTTTTAATTACTGTGAAGAAGGTTTCCAATAAGAATATTTGTCCCAGATATTGCGTTTTTGGTGGGAATAGATCTGTCTGACTACTTTGTAGGGTGGAGAAGTTTGTGTACTGCAATGTGTTACCAACTAAACTAACTCAAGTAAACTAAGCTCTAGTAAGAAAGCTATACAGAGTGATGCATCCATACCATGGAATACTACTCAGCAATTTAAAAAAAGAACAAACTATTTATGCGTGCAACATGAATCTCCAGACAGAATTATATCAGTGGAAAAAAAAATACTAGAAGGTTATATACTATATGATTCCATTTGTATAACATCTTTGAAAGGACAAAATTACAGAAATGGAGAACAGTTAGTGGCGGACAGCAGTTAAGAAGGGGGTTGGGGAGGGAAGGAAATACTGGAGCTGTAGCTATAAAAGATCAGCCTGGGGGTCCTCGTGGTGACAGAAATCTTCTGTGTCTTAACTGCGTCAATGTTAAGGTCCTAGCTGTGATATTATTATACGATAATTTAACAAGATGTTACCATATGAGTAAAGTGCACATGAGATCTCTCCACACAATGTCCTACAACTGCATGTGAATCTACAACTATCACAAATTTAAAAGTTTCTTTTTAAATAAAAAAAGCTATAGAGACTTCATGGATGTTTATCGTGATTGAATAAGTTGAGATAATAAACAATCTTTAAAAGTTTACTTAAACTACTTGGTGGTTCAATTCTAAGAAAAGGGAAACACACTCTTGAGTATTCTGAATATTCTTACATGGAAGAAGTCCCCCTGTGGCTGGGGAAAACTTCATATACAGGTTCATTGGCCAGGCCCTGTGGTGGATCCCTCACTTGTCCTAATGTTGACTTTCAGAGACACAGATTGCATTCTACATTTTATGGAGAAAATTGCTGCTGCAAGCAGTGAAGCAGTGTTCCCCAGGTCACACACCTAGGAGCTAGAAGGCTTTGGAGTTGGATCTAGTGTGTCGGGATTTATGACTGTTCCATCACCAGCGCCAGCTCCACTAGCCACGTAAGGAACAGTCATGATTCCCAGGAGTAGAAAACCTTTCAACTACAAGCCACTGACCCATAATAGCAAGAAAAGGAAAAAATAAATAAAATCAAAGGCCATTATCAAGTAAAAAGGAATTTTTTAATTTTTTAAAAGATACAAACGTACATGAAAACTAAATGCAATTTGTGATTCTGGATTGCCTTCGGGACCAGGACATATGCTTTTCTTGTGAGATGAAGGACACTAACGAAACAAGTGATGAAAAGTGAATAAAGTCCACAGATTAGGTAATAGTATTGCATTGATGTTAGTTTCCTGCTTTTGATCATTGCACTGTGGTTATGTGAGAGAATTTCCTTAATTTTAGAAAATACTGAATGAAATATTTAAAAATAAAGAGACATCGTGTCTGTAACATGTTCTCAAAGATATTAGGAAAAAATTACATATCCACATCATGATGGCAGGGGCAAAATTGGGGGACTAAGGGTGAAGAATACATGGCAATTTTTGCAGTATTTTTGCAACTTTTCTGGAAGTCTGAAGTTCTTTCAAAATATTTTCAGTTTTTAAAACATCTTAGGAAACATCCAGAACAGTTTATCCTGGTAAAATTCCAGTGATGAGCATATTCTTGCAAAGTTCTACAAAACTACTGTTCAAATCCTTTTTTAAATTTTTTCGCTTTTTCCCCTTCTTTTCATGCAAATTAAAATCAAACAATGATTTAGCCCCACTGAATAGATCAGAATTCCTGAAAAACAAACAACACAAATTCTAAAGGGAGACAAGCCCTCCACAGGTGTAACCTGTTCATCTGCGGGGCACTGGGTCGACTCTGGCCTAGAACCCGGGGCACCTGTTAAGATCCACGCCGAAACGCATTTCCAAAAGGCTCTGTTGCAGCTGAGAAACGGGATTCAGAGCAAGTGGATTCACTCCACAGAGGCTTTTACTCGCTGCCAGTACAGTTAGGCACGTTAGCATTCCTACAGATGTAAAAACTGTCCCCCACCTGGTCTAGAATCCAAGCAGTCAGAGCAGCACGTAGTAAATACTGAGCACTCAGTGCCCTGCAGTGAAAACCATGTGCGAGAGAAAGAGCAGGAGCTGGGCTTTTGATCACACAAGAGAGAGAGATCTAGGACTAGCAGAACCACATTCCGGAAATACATTTTGCACAGAGAGCATGGAAAGCCCTCATCCAAGAGAGATGGACTGTAAATGTCTAGACATATAGTAACAGGTAGAATGGGATGCTTGGGCATATGTAATATTTTCCATCATCACTTTCTGAGAAAACCCACAATTCAAGCAACCCCACACCCAGGCTGAGCTCCTGCAGTGATATCCTGCACAGAAGCAAAGCCAGCCTGCAGCTCCGCCCCAGGGATTCCAGCAAGCCTCCGATCCCTGCTTTCCAGCCGCAAGCATTAGAGAAAATTAGAGTCCAAGTGGCGAGGTAGTTTGTTACTGTATTAGGAGGAGTGATTTCTCTCCTCTCCTGTTCCTTATTGCCTTGCACAGCATGATAATATTTTCCTTGATTTTCTCTCTCTCTCTTTGACGGTTGCATATCAATAGTCCCTGCTGCACAGAGCAGACTTTTCTGAACACTCAAAAAACTGCTTCATACATACACACACCCCCAGAGGACAAGGCCAGTTCTCTCCATAAATTTATAAACGTGTTACCATAGAAACAGACTCCGGGTACCCCAAGTGTGGATCAGCAGTGCCACCTAGTGGAATATTGATTATCCTGCATCCCGCAAACCCCAAGACCTTGGTTGGGAGGGAATGGTTAGGTTTTTTTTGTTTGCTTTGTTTTGTTTTGGGGGGTTTTTTTGGTAGTTATCTGGGTCTCTCTCTCTCTCTCTCTCCTTCTCTCAATATTCTAGGGATCTGTCCACTAGTATCTAATTCATCCAGGTCCCTCCAGGCCCTTTCCTTCTCACACGTAGAAGTAGAGTCCTCCATCAGATTGGACACGGCAGCCCATCTCATCTCGAGTTCTGGATGCTGGCTTTGCTATCCCATACCTGGCTTTAAATAAGACAGGAACTTCTGGGGTCCCTTTGGTGTTACATGTAAGGACAAAAATAAACCAACATCTGGTAAGTAAGAGAATAAGACTCCTTGGGAATTAGAAATAAAGGAAGTTCTATTTTATCATTTTATCCATTTGTTCAGCTAGTGTGGCTTCTAGTTCACAAATTTGGATGTGCAAGGAGTAGGTTTTCTTTATTTTCTATAAGGAACTTACCCATCCCATTCTACTGGGTAGCAGAAAGTTGATATCAGTAAATTCTGGGCCTCCTGCCCTCCTTTTGTCCAAGTTCCAGAGGATGAATGTGCTGTTGTGTCTGGGCAGGGTGGGTGGGAGGCGTCTCATCCTCGGGGTCTTTATCAATCCATACTCCTATCTGCTGACAAGTCCCCTTCCCTGTTCATTTCGGGCCAGGACTGAGACAGAGCGCTGCTATGCCCACCTGGTCCAGCCGTGGGGCATCTCCAGGCCAAAGACAGCCCCCTACGGTTCTGCCCCGCTGTCCTGCCCTGAGCAATGATGGCCACCAGTGACGGTGGGACAAGTAAAAGAGGGAGACCTGCAGGGAAAATCTCCAACAATAATCTGTCAACCAAGATACATCACACTTATGGGCATGACTTGTTTGAGTCTTGTGGTATGTAAAGGAGAAAATGCAAACTCTTCTTAAGTTCACAGACTCCTGGGAGACAGATTTGTCAACCAAGTACAGGAATACTCCCAGCAGTTGCTGTGAGGGAGACACAGACCCACAATCCCTTCATCTGAACACTTGGGCTAGATGAGTTTTGGAATTCTAAATTTGTCAGACTTTAGGAAAGATCTGGGACGTCACCTGTAAGAATCGCACTCATATGTCTGCAGCAAACCTTACAAGGAGGAAGGTGAAATAAAGACAGGCAACAGTCTCATGTCAGCCAAGGCCGGATCTGCCACCAACTGAGTGTTAGCACCAAAAAGGAAAAGCTTTCATCTTTCAGAACGTTTCGGAGTTAAGAACTGCAGATAAGCCTTTGCAGATTGTGTATGCAATGCAGAGGAGGAAGCTCTCCGTGGCCCGAGGACACCAGGGGGCTTCACAGAGGAGGCTGTGTTTGAGCTGAGTTCTGGAAGTGAGAGCTGGAGGGGTGACCCAGCACAGAGGACCCGACGAGACCCCGCAGAGCACAGGAGGGCGGCCACAACCAGTCCAGTGTGCTCGGAAATATTAAATCGACTCTTCGCCCTTTTCAACGTTCCCAAGTCAGCCTCAAAACTGCACCGTTGCAGGAAGCCTTCCCTGACCACCCACCCTTCCCTAAATCTATATTGCACTGGCATTCCGGGAAAGTTCTGTGTGTTTCCTCTCGGACCACTGCAGATCTGAAATTCCGTAGCACGAACAGTGTCTTCCCTCTTTTGTGTCTTTCCTGCCTGTGCTCACACCTGCTCCAGGTTCTCTACTGCTCCTGCGGCCACAGCCACATGGGCAACTAACAGTAACAACCGCACGTTCTTTGTTTAGTAACCAAACCTGTCTGTTTAATTTAAACTACTGCCCCCTAGAGCCATTTTATTTTTATTTTTATGTCTTTCTTTCTTTTTTTTTTTTTTTTGAGACAGAGTCTCACTGTGTTGCCCGGGCTAGAGTGCCGTGGCGTCAGCCTAGCTCACAGCAACCTCAAACTCCTGGGCTCAAGCGATCCTCCTGCCTCAGCCTCCCAAGTAGCTGGGACT
>CAUYSK010087011.1:0-39596 GCA_963575035.1 Avahi laniger | reverse complement strand
ACATTTTTTTTTTTAGTTGTCCAGCTAATTTATTTATATTTTTAGTAGAGATGGGGTCTTGCTCAGGCTGGTCTTGAACTCGTGAGCTCAAACGATCCACGCACCTCGGCCTCCCAGAGTGCTAGGATTGCAGGTGTGAGCCACCACGCCTGGCCTAGGATTCAGTCTTTAAATGTTGGAGGAGTACTGGAGTCCATGAGATTTCACCAAAGGAAGCTTCATAAATAGGAAGATGACCTGGACAAGGGTAAATAAAGACAGGGACCTCCTCCTTTCCACAAATGTAGGAGAAGGGATTTTGGGGAGATTCTTTGCTCAAGATCCCAAATGGTAATAGTCTGGTCATTATAAAAGTCTCTCCAAGGTCTCTTGTTTCCAAGGCAGTGCAGAGGCCTGGATCAGAGCTGTCCTCCATCTGGATGCTTTGGGAGAGCTCTCATTATCATATGGTGCCTCACACATCAAGTCATCTTGACTTTTAGCCCTCCTGTGCTTTGTGTCCTAGGCCTAGTGACCGCGTTTATGCCTGGTTTCTGAAAACAAGACACCATTTTGTATCTTATGTTTAAATTGAGGTGTAATTTTAATCCTCAGTTCCAAATATGTTCTGACAAGATTGAAGCCTGGTGTTGTCAATCCCATTCCTTTCCAAGGCAGGATTCTTCCCTCACTCCTGACTCAGCTGGGACTCACATGAGTTGCTCTCAGGTCTCTTTGTTGCCTTCCAGAATCTTCCCAATGCTGCTCCTGGGACTCCTCATGACCATGTTCAATCTATTTCTAGGGAAAAGTTCCTTATTTTTCTAGCTCTCAGTAATGCTCTTCAAAGCTTTTTCTAGGTAGAATCCCTGATAGATAGCTCTCTTTCTTTTTCCTTCAGAGCTACTTGCGATGTTGGTCATGACCTACTTTCCCTGGAACACAGAAGTTGGAAGGGAATTCTCAGTGTAATTTGCCTCACACCTTAAGCCCAGATGGCTTTGAGCACTGTTTCAAGAGCACTGTGTAGAAGCATAAGTCCAGAAGTACAGCATTAATCTTGTTGTATTAATCTGGTTGCTCCAGAGGAACAGAACCAAGAGAATGTATATGTATTATCTTTCTGTATCTCTCCCTCTCTCTATATATGTGTACATATAGAGAGATATAGAAAAATAGAGAGCAAGCATGTGCACTAGTTTTATTGTAAGTAACTGATTCACATGGTTATGGAGGCTGAGAAGTCCCAAGATCTGTAGTCAACGGGCTGGAAAACCAGAGCAGTTGATCGTATAAATTCCTATCTTAATCCGAGGCAGGACAGGACTAGTGTCCCAGCTCAAAGACAGCCAGGGAGAGAAAGTGAGTTCTCCCTTACTCAAACTTTCCTTTGTTGTTGTTCTATTCAGACTTCAAAGGGACTGAATAAAGCCCATCCACCCTGGGGAGGGCAATCTGTTGTACTTAGTCTACTGGCTTAAATCTTAATCTCATCCAGAGACACCCTCACTGAAACACCTAGAATAATGTTTAACCAAGTATCTGGGTACTTCATGGTTCAGTCAAGTTGACACATAAAATTAACCTTCATATCCTACCCTCTTTTATTCCAGAGGCTGAAAGATACTTTCCACTACCACAATCACTAAATTCAGGGTCATCAACATGAATATGATTTTCCAGGAAAGAACTCTGAGTGTCCAGCCTTGGAGAAGAGGTAGCTTAAGGGGAAGAAGTCCTCCTGTTGGTCTCTCGGTGGTGTTGGTCCCCATTTTCTTTGTCATTCCCCGAGCACCCACCTACCTGTCTCCTCAGACTCTTCCCTTGTCCACTCCATACCCTCCATCCCTGCCCTACCCGGGGCCCAGTTTGCCACAGAGCTACGTTCCTACCTCATTCTTTGCTGAAAACAAATTCTGTAATACATTACAATGGTTACAACAGCTGTCCTCTCTTCTGTACTTACTGTGTGCCACATTTTACATATATTAGCATGTTAAATCCTCATAACAACCCCATGAGGGATGATGATGATGTCTGTTTTGCAGATATCGTGACCGAAAAGCAAAAGGATTAATGAACTTGCTCAAGGCCACATAGCTATTAAACGGTAACTCCACAATTCAAACGCACGTATGCCTGACGCCAAAATCTGTGCATGATGTGATTATGCACTGTGCTCTCTGCCCCTCACCCCTCCAAACTGTTTCACAAAAGGCTGAGTAGCTGGCTCAAATGGAAAATTTCATCTCTGATTCAGTCTGGTAGCTCAACATAGATCTGAACCCAGTGATCTTTTCCAAGCATTGGCATAAACAGAAGGATTGAAAATCCTATGTGACTTCTCTGTGAGCAATTAAGGGGCTCTATTTTGTAGCATGCCATTCCCCATTCACTATTCATCATCACAAACTTTCAGACACACTGAAGGTCACGATTGAAAACACAGTTATTTTAAGAGATGGCATTGTTCTCAAAAGCCACAGTAGGACCATTGCAGAATGATTTTAACTCAGATCTATATTCAGAGATGAATTCTTCTTTCAGCTCCAATGACGCAGGTTTGTTAGTTGGGGTGTGAGTAGGAGGTGGGGAGATAAAAAAAGGGGGGACAAGTGTACATTCTTATCCATCTCTTGCTCACCTTCTGATAGTTGCTTATTTCCCCTGTACTTTGCAAACTCTTTCAAATTCCTTGCTTCTGCTTAGCACCTCCATTTTATTTAATTTGTCATAGGAGTGTTTCTCAATAAGGTCAAACCTTTAAGGAAAATTGAAAAATGTTAGGCACCTGCATAATGAAATGTTTTTGCAAAAGATGTAAGATTTTCTTTGGGTCATGTTTTTCCCCAAATTTGCTTTGGGGAATATGTTTCAAGTATACCCCCCTTTCTCCTGGAATTTTTCTTTATTTTTAAACACAAAGCACCACTGACCATCTGAAGATTTGGAACAACAAGGTATGGGAGGGGAGAGCTACAACATATATGGATGATGGATGATACGTGGTACTGGATTGAGTCATTGGTCTTAATCCTCTACTTTTCTGTAGTAATATTTTATATTCACTCTCTTACTCTTTCTGGGCAGTGTATCTTCCACCTCTTGCCTTTGGTCTTGCCCATGTGACTTGTTTAGCCAACTAGATTGTAGCCAAACAAAAGTATGTCATGAGCAAAGGCTTGTCTTCTTGCACCTGTGCCATCGCCAGAGAAGAACATATCATCCCAGAATAAGGAGGGAAAAATGGATCAAACCTGAAATAAACCCATAGCCTGGATTTAAGCAGTCAAACCCAACACAGATCACTTGAATTCCAGCCCTGTGCAGAAGAAGCATGAGACCTAAAATATTATACATTTCAATACCTTGTTTTCAAGAAATAAATGCTCATTTTTTTAAGACACTGAGGTTGAGGGTGTTTTCTTATCACCTTTTTGTGAAAATAGCTGGTATTTTCATACCTCAAATCAAAAATAATCCCACAACACAGAGCTAGACTATGTGCAACCCCAGCTTCTACTTATATTTGCCAATTGCCGATATTGTGCTGGTAGCTTTACATGGTCTCTCGTTTAAATTTTACAACAACTATGAGAAGTAGGTATTGTGCAATCGGTTTAGTAAGGTTCAGAAAGATTAAATGACTTTCATAAGGCCCCATGGTTAGTAAGTTATAGAGCTAAACCTGAACCTGTGATTTTCTGTTAGACCTGCTCTGCTTTGGAAAACATTTTTCCTATTTCAACTTAGATCCTTACAGTTGAATTTGTACATATTTCAAGAATAGGATGGAGAGAAGTAGTAACCATACTGTAACATACGCTGCATTTTTTGGGTTTATAACATATTCACCTCTCTCTCTCTCTCTTTTTTTTTTAATGCTCACATTCACTCTTGTAGATGAGTATAGTTGAGATTGCTCTGGCCACTTTACAATTTAGAAGACTGTGACTCATCAATATGGCCTTAATTCCCCTCAGCTTGACTAAACTTTAGACAGGTTTCTTCCTGACTTTGGTCTCCTGACCTCTTTGTTGTTAGATCATTTACTTGGAAAACTTACAATTGTGAATTCTTTCTCTGTCCCTTTGAGATATAAATCTCCCAAACTCTTGCTAGCTTTACAACTCAGACATATCTTTCTCTAGGACCTGGGAGCCATCCCTTTCAGACATAATCAAGAAAGATAGCACCCCTGTCTGTCAGTCTTTGTGGAAGAGTAGAAGCCTGACTTTTGTAAGCCCGAATGGTGAAACGTAGATGGTCTCACCACTTTGACCAAACTTTCCCCTAAAGTCCTCAGTACTTTTCCACTAGCTCTCAATCCCTATTGTAATGGTCTTGAATAATGCTTTCCGTACTTGTTTAACTCCATCCGGTGCATTTTTTTCTTTTCCGTGAATCAAGGAATGATTCATTTTAGATCACTCAATAAGTGATTGCCAGGGCTTAGACTCAAATTCTGTCACCGGCTATCAATCTAATGCTTTCTTCTATTGTTTCACTTCTACTCATACCCGTCTGTTATAGCTATCTATATCTCTAGCTTTTTTTTTTTCTCTAGTCTAAACTTGAGAGAGTTTTGTCTGTGAACTTTTCACTATTTGTACTTGACCAGTAAGACTAGGCTAAGGAGTCTAGGTCCAGAGCCTCACACTTTCCTTCGAATAAGAGAGGTTTGGCCTCAGGCTCTTAGAGACTGTTAGAAGTCTCAAAGGACTGCTTTGTTTAATACTCTAGAAAATGTCCCAAAGCCTTTTATTTGAAAGAGTTGTGTGGGCTCCAAGATATTTTTAATTAAATGTGCATCGTCTGAAGCCACAGCCTTTGGCCTCCTATTTATCATTAAGTTTTCTGCAATTTTTGCAGCTAAGTCACTAGAATAAGAATTTCTCCTTTTGCCCACACGATGGCAGTATGAGTTAATGGTAAACCTCACCACATACATCCTTTCAAAGTCTCAGAGTGGGGTTTTGTTCAGAATCGGCCACTCAACTCTCCTTTTCCCATGTGCCCACAGCCTCCTGTCACTGCAGCCCTAAACATTTCTCACTTCTCCCTTTTTCAAGTCAAACAAAGGCAGCCTCTTCGGTTCAAAAAGGACGTCTATGAATGAAAATCCATACAACAGCTTCATTATAAAAGACCCCCAGACGCAGGAGGCCAGAGTCCGGCCGCCACAAAATCACGTGCAACTAACTCGTAGTTCAGGGCTGCTGAGTAGTTAGTTGTGTATAAATAGCAGTGGTCCGTTACACATTGTCAGCAACCTTGACCTAATCGCTGTTAATCAATAAAGTCATTGACGTATGGTGGCCTCATTGGCAGTGGATTGGCTCAGGTCCAGGCTAGAAGGAAACAGACTTCATGAGTAGTCAGATGGTAATCATTTAATCAGAGCATGGTGGCCTCATTCAGATCCAGTATCAAGAAATGACTACAAAACATGTTCGAGACATCTTTTCTACACTCCAGAGAAATGAAGGAGACAATATCTTTTCGAAATTTGGAAAATTAGATACTGCGTGCAGATCTTAAATAAGAAGTAAGGAGCAAGGAATTTTTTTAAACAAGTAATTGGAATAGCATCCCTGTTTCATAAGGGTGGATTTTTAAGAAACTACCTTTTCTTATATCTTTAAATAATGAGGCAATCTTCTTAGGTAGATATAGGTCAAGTATTAATTACATTCTTCTCGGGAAAACATCTACTCTGTGCATTAAGCTTCTTCAATTCTCATAGTACTATGGTTTCCAAAATTGGAAATTAACCAAGGAAAGGGTAGAATATAACTACAAACTTGTCCATTTTTAGTCTTTTTTCTATTCCCTGAAGTAGAGACATCCTCTTTGTTAATATTCTGTTTCCTTTAGTCTCTTTTTTGAAACTGTGTTATAAATTATTGAAAAGCCAGTGCTGTATCCTGTTCTTCATATTCCACAGTGCTCAGCACAGGTTCATGACACTTCCTCCTCCCTAAATGTGCATTGATGGAATCTTTGCTTAACCAACATAGCATGAAAACAAGTTACTAGAGATCTTTACCTGACTTAAGTGGAGCCTTAACGTTTCCAAGACAAAAATCTTATCAAGGCCAAACTAAATACCAACACTCAACAAAATCATTGCCCAGATGTCTTCAACAAAATCTTCCAAAAAAAAAAATCCTGGAAAGGCATCTCCTAAGATGACTATGAAAAGACCTAGAACTGGACTGAAAAAAATGGTAATGTGAAACTTTAGCCTTTCTTTCAGAAAATAGAGGAAAACCATTTTGACATTACATGATAGAAGCAATTTTCCTAATATTACTTTCTAAATCTCAAATGTGTGTGTTTGTAGGCTTGAGAAAAATGATGTATTTTTCAATGCAACTGGAGAGATTTAACAAAGAAAGCCTTTTCTGGTCCCCATGGGGGGAAATCAGCTTTAGACTGTTAGCACACACATCTAAAAGTTCAATGAACTTCAGTTAGTTGCCATGCCAACCAGCAGAAGACCTGTCCAGATATGAATTGATCACACAAATAAAATCTCCCCAAAGATGAGGCTTGTTTGGCTTAAGGGCATAGTCCTTGTAACAACTCTTGACAAATCACAGGTCTGTCAGTTTGGAGGATTTATTTAGACCACTATCCAAATTTCCTCAGTGCACTATAAAATAACTTATTTTTTTTTCCATAGGAAATTGAGAAGTTGTTTCCAGGGGGAAAGTACCTTTTCTTGTTTTCTTCTTTTTTTCCTTTTTCTTTTTTTGGTCTTTTTCCTTCCCAAGTATAAAAGTAGAAAATACCAAGAGAGTTGCATGTAGTTTCTAATTATGTGAAAGAAAGGGTGGCTAGAACTAGAACAGTAAATCTTGGGAGATGTTTTTGATTTCACTATCACCTTGTAATACGCAGTTGGGCAATTTATCTTCATTTCTTAATGTCACATCTCTCACCCCCTGCCATGGCCAGGGTCCCTAAGCAGTCTGTGTAAAAAGCCCTTGATGAATGTCTTTTGAAGAATTTCTTTGTAGGATTTGCTTTCAGTTTTTGTGGACTCTGTATCCACAGAGTAAACTAATTTGAGACTAAATAAGCAGTCAACTTGAGTAATGTGATAGTTTACACCAACTTCTAAGGGATTGAAGGGGAAGACAAAAAGATACTATCATATTTTTTTCATGTTTTTCTCATTATTATCACCTTATAAACTTAATTTTTGTTGTTTGACCGCTCTTCAGGATTTTGGGGTATGTCTAATCTTAGAAAAGAATGACAAAAACATTTTTGGAATTGTAATGACAGATATTATATGTATATTCTGAACATATGGCATAATACATATACCTAATTTAATACAAACCCATGAAATAGTCATCAAGAATGTATTGTCTGTTTTGTATAATATGACCTAGACCCACTTATATAATTCTTATTTTAACTTCTGGATCTTCCCTTTATGATCATGAATTTTTTTTGACCTTTTGGAGAGAGCTGCCTTTTTGTTGGAGCCAACAAGGAGATCCAAGAAGTTGTGGAGTAGATGTTATTAACAGTAGTGATTTTAAATTAGTCATCTTATAGTTCAGGTTAAGAAACAGATCCTTGACAATAGGTATAAGGACTGTAATGTAGATTCCTGGAAAAAGCAAATTGACTATCTAAAATATTCTCAATGAAATTCATATTCAGTCTATGAAAATAAAATGACAAGGCAAAAGTGAACACATGCTTCACATGGTTTTATTTTATCTGAAAATCTACTTTGTCAGTAAATCACAGCAAAAAGTGCCCAACTTTAATTGGATTAATCTATTTGTCCTGATTCTCAGAGTGGGTCATATTTCCAACCGTAAAATTATGGGACTATTTGTCTTTGGTCCCACAGAAAGTAATACAAATATCTTCAGCCTGAAGTGGATTGATCTAGATTTATTCCAAGGCAATCCCAGAACTCAGAGATATAGAACCTTCCACCTTTCTGTTTTGGTGTAGTGGTTTAGAATCAAGAACTCATTTGGAGAAGAAAAAGAGAAATATCTACATCAGATAAATATTCATAGGGTAACATATTTCCATAGGTAGATTGATAAAAGGTGTAACCCAGAACGTCTGCAAGTTGGTGACCATTCTTAACCTGCTTTCTCTCTCTCTGCTCCATAATAAACCAGCATTGAGCTATTGAAGGAGAGAATTCTGAGTTAAAGGGTGTAGTTCAAAATTGTTCCCAAATACACTTTCATAATTGTTTGGGATAAGTTGCCCATAATATATCAATACAATTATCTGCTCCGTAGCTGTTGAATGGGTCGTCAGGAAGCACGGTGGTGATCTGATAGCCGTGGCAGCCTCCAGGGCAAGGGGGACCTTGATGTCATGCTCCCGGAAGTGCTGAAGAATCAAGCTGTGCAGAGATACTCCTCATTTGGTATGGATGTTTTGTACCATTCTCAATATCTCATGGACTTGAATTGTGAAATAAATTTTGTAACTGAGTGTTATCCTGAAAAGAAAAATGTATGCTCTCCTATTCCTACCATAACTCTCCTCCATCCAACCCAGTAGAATAGTATCAATGAGGTGCATATTTAGGATTTTATAGGAAATGGTATTTGAGGCTGAGATGGAACAACTAGGGAGAAAAGTCTGGATGATGAACAGAAGCTTCTGAGAATCTGGTGACCATTTCAAGGGGAAGTTAAGAGACAGTAGTCATTAACACCTGCTTTGGTTTTCCACCTGCTCTGTGATGGCTTTCTGCCAAGCTGGCTACAGTATCTGCTATGGAAATGTGTGGGCAGTGAGGAAAGATAGATGAGCTGCTGTTCCCTCACTTTCATTCTAATCAGAGAAGCTCTATTTTTACCTGTCTTACACATTGAAGACTCTGTGAAGGATTTTATTTGAAGCACCAGATCTACTTAAAAAAATGGAAGAATTACCCACCTAGAAAGCGATTGCTCATCGAAGGGCTCTGAAAGAATGTTTTGGTCTTGTCTTTAAGTCACTGCAGCAATAAAGGGTGAGCTTTCTTTCCTTCATTCTCCACAATTGTTTAAAAAGTACAGCCCTTTAGCTGACAGTGTCAGTATCTCTTGGGAACTTTTTAGACATGCAAATTTCTGAACCCTATACCAGACTTATCTGAAGCAGAAACTCAGAGGGTTAGAGTCCCGCACTCTGCATTTTACCAATCCTTCAGTTGATTTTGACACATGCTCAAGTCTGAGAACAAGTGCCCTAAAGCTTAAGTTAGTTTACCAAATAAAAGAAATGAGGTAAAATGAATAGAAAGATGCCATCAGGGCAATAATGCTGTTTCTAAAGAAAACCTCTTCCAAGCAATGCAACTTAGTCAGCTTCAGTCCAAATCATCATAGAGAGGTTTGGTTTTCAGTTTCAGGAAAAGAAAAAATGTCTCCAGTACTTCTACTCTTCAAGCCCTGTAAATATTGGTTAAAATAAAGCACTACCCTAACAGCTTAAAGCCGTTGAATAACCCTTTGAAACCCAATTTCAACCCAGAAGCGCTTATTTGAAAATAGGTGGTGCCAATTAGGAGTCAAAAATAAAGTCACCAATATGTTATGATTTATGCTGGCTGTATTTCTATTGTATCTAATGGATTCATTTTAAAAAACCACTATCCTTATAAATTCCATCCCATCTAGGTTACCAGGTGATGCACACCTTGGACCAGTGCTAGAGGAAGTTCTAGTCAAAGAGAATGAGACAGAATGAGAGGATGTCAGTTATCTTCCTAGGACCAGGGCATCTGCAACAGTAATTGTCTTTTTGAAATGAAGACATACCTGTGTGAGATTGTTCTGCGAGATAGCCAGATTCCACTGGAGTTGCATTTGGATTTTTCCTCAAGTCTAAACACGGGCTCTTCTCATGTCATTTCAATGATGTTACACCACTAGATGGCTCCAGAGTGTCTAGGCTGAACATGAAAGACCCGAGATTTGAAAACTGGAATGCACTTGGTGAGCAATCCCCAGCCATCTTCCTCTGCTGTTGACTCATACTCAACCAAAGGCTATGTCTCTTTTCTCTCCTCCATCTTCCAGAAGTTGTCCAGTAATGGTGATTCCAAGGGGAAAAAAAATAGATGTCTCAGACCAATAATGTGCTTGTCTTCTCCATATTCCAAACTTTAAAGCCTAGCTTCAGGCAGATGACATACATACACTGAAAGTGAGCAGCAACATTCCATACTTAAATTTTAAAGCATTTCATGGCTTAGCTGGTCGGTGGTGATTATGGAAAGTAATAGCATAAAAAGAGATCAGAGATCCTCCGTGCTCAAATTGTGTTCAATCAAGGATGCTTAAAGATAAATTGTTAAGCGTTATCTTTACCTGACTTGCCTTTTTTATATCCTTTTCTAGAGATGTGGGCTAGTGTGGAAACTCAATTTTTTTTGGTTCTTTTTCTTGTTTCTTCTGAGTTTTTAAGATTTTTGTTGTTGTTAGCATTTAAAAAAAATCTGTGATGTGAACTCAGTTTCTTCTAAGCTGAGCTTTCGCTTCTAAATTAATTTAATTAAACTATAGCCTCAAAAATAAGTAGTCATGTTTACCAAACTCTCCCAGTATGATAATGAATAGTTTCTGGGGTAGATACTTGAACCAAGTGAAAAGCAAAGACAGGGAATAATTACACATCCAGATGCCTGAAAGAGACCTGCAACCAAGAGATAAGGAACTGAGTTCACAAGGAAGAGGGATCTAAGGTTGAAAAGTCACTTCATGCCAGAGTTGGAGGTTCACCATGGCAAACCAAAGCCATAAGTAACCTGAAGTGTGGGAACACTGATTTTATGAATAAGCAGTGGAATTCATTCTGCAGAGAGGAGAATGGAATGCATATAAAGAAAATATCATGTATGAGAGAAAATGTAGACTCAAAAGGATACACAGTGTAGGCATCTGAAAAATTTCCAGTTCCTATGTGCACTGCTTATATTTCCTTCAATCAAATTCCACATGTGGTTCTCTGAGTCTTTTCAACCACTCCTTCCCTGTCTTCTTACATTTCCCTTGAGCCAATTGTCAAAGATCCTGAACAAGTCCTTTGTTTCTAATGAACTAAAATCTAGAAGGCATCTAGTATGTTGTGTTGACTTACAATAAAATTGTAAGTCAACACAACATACTAAATTGCTGGCAGTTGGGTTTATGAAGTAGGGAAAATTTCTAGATTTAAAAAATACTAAAACTTTCTGTGAAAAATATTTTCAAATTCTTCTTGTTCCTTGACATTAATATAACTAACTTGGCTATGCATGCAGAAGTCAGAGACAATGTTAAGTCATTCCCCAAGCTCGTAAGTTGGGAAATGCACTCCACTGTTCCCCAACCAGTGTCCACAGTTACACTACCTGCGGAGACAAAAGAAGTAGCTGAAAAGAAGACCGTGCCCCTGTGACTTTGTCCCCAGCAGCTTTTTGGTTCTTTGTCACCACCATCTCTCGACAGGATAGCAGTCTTGGTTTCTGACCTGGACTATTTTCTTTGCGACTCTCCACCCTCCCATAAGACTAAAATTTTTAAAGCAGAAATCTAAATTTTTTTTTTTTCACTCCTCCATGTAAGCCATTTTGCCTGTAAGAAAAAAATAAAAGTCTTACCATGGCCTCCAGGGTCCTTGGTTCGGGTCCTGCCCACCTCCCTAACCTCACCTTAGAGCCGCCTTCCTTTCACTGTCTCTGCCCCAGCCACTCTGGCCTTTCCGATTCTAAGACAAACCATTTTCTCTTCACCTTCAGGGACTTTGAATATTCGTTCTCTTCTTCCTGTTAACTCCTTCACCCTTCATCTTTTACCTCAAATGCTACTTCCTTAGGGAAAAAATTAATAAAACCGTACAAGAAAAAGGCCTTGTCTGTTTCCTGCATAGCACTTATTTATTTTGAAGCATTTATTATTCACTTGTGCGCTGTCACCTGTCTTCCCTCCACAACTGCAAATTTTATGAAAACAGATTTTTTTGTTTTTTTTCTTGCAGTTGCATGCCCAGTTGCAGGAAGCTCAGTACATCTCAGTTGAATGAATGAATGAGTCTGTGAGTTCTTGAAGGGGTACTGAGCCCTGCAGCTTATTCTGTGGAGATTTTTTATTGTTGCTCTACTTGATACTTCAGTTTCCTTCCTTTTTGATACATACTTATTCTTCTCTGTGAAGGTAAGTCTGGTACAATGTGTCTAGCTAGGATTGTATGGGTTTTTTTTTTTTTTTAGACTTTGTTTTAGAAGCAAATATAAAAAACACATTCAATTTGAAGGATGTTTTATTATAATCAAGGATCTCAAGGACATATCCATTTTTGTGAATTGAAGAATATTTCTACTTGAAAGATTTCTACATAAGCATAAATACGTAACAGGAATAGAATTGGAGGGTGTTGGCAGAAGTGATAGGAATTCTAGGCTATTCTAAGGTTTTAGGAGACAATTGGCCCTTATCAAGTGACGTTAAATATACATTTCTTCTATTACATAAATATCCTTGCTATTTTTTTCAGTAACTACCACAATAAAATTTGACCACTCAAATGACTTCAAAGCATGTGAAAAGCAAGATGAGCATTGCTGGTAATTTATAAGATTTTAAACATAATTTTCATAATTTTTCCTATGGGTATGAAAAAATTCAAGCAAACGTGTTCAGACATAGCTTTAAAAAATGGAAAAAGAATATAAATAGAAGTATTCTGAATTCATGATTTTTCGTGTTCCTTTCCCTTTATTTCATTTTTGATCCGTTAAAACTTTTTCTTAACCATCAGTAAAAAAACATGGGCCTATGGATACTTACTTCCCCACCATCCTCAGTGTTTAAATTTTGTCAAAGAATTTTTCCTCTATCCCTTTCTTTATTGTGCTTTTTGGCATTCTGAAAACCCAATGCCATTTCTGAGTTCATAGGTATTGCCGTATGTTTATAAGTTATTTCTGGATGTCTCCTCACCTGCTGGGAAATTCCTCTACTTTGATCCAGTTGGCCAAGCTTGGTCTACATTTTTCACTCTCTCTCTTAGGACATTTGGAATTTATTTACAAGGCTGGATTGAACTGTGTGATGTATGTATGATATCATATTAAGCTGACAATGTTTGATCATTTGACCTACAGGAATTATAATTTCATGTGGTTCAACAAAATATAAATATAGCTAATATTAATTGTTTCAAGTATTTATATACTTTATATAGATTATTTTATTTAAACTTCTCATTTTACAAACTAGAAAATTAAATATCAGAGAAGTTAAAATAAATTATCCATAATCAAATCACTTATTAAATAGGGAAACTGGGATGTAAACCTAAGTCTGCTCTACTCGAAAGTCCAAGCTGTTAAGCACGACATTGTCTCTTAAGGATAGAATCTTATTACTTTACTTTTTTCTTACAATTTTCGAATATTATAATTGAAAACTCCTTTTTAGGGAAAACTATTATTAATTCAGGAAAAAAAGTGATAATTTCTCCATGGTTCATATACACAGTGCCAAATCCAATATGTTTCAAGAAGCCATTCTTGGACAAATATCTAGATGTTTCCAAACCTCTGAATAATAAAATGCATTTTTACTTTCCATAGGAATAGTTTGTCATTTCATAAATAAATTTTTTCGTGTGTTCCTGATTTTTTTTTTCTTAGAAACACAGTGACCTACAGCGTCTAGAAATAGGGTTCATTTCCTAATAACTGAAAATATTTGATTCTCCCTAGTTTGCGTTAAAAGAGAATAAACATGTTTGGGGAAAATAGCCATTAATGCAAGATTACTTGCCCTCACAAATCATCCTAGAAATAAATCTGTGTTCTCTGTCTGTTTGAAGTTTTTTAGAAGCCTTTAAAAGTCATCTTTAATTACTGAGAAAGGGATCTATATGTGGCTTAAATAAAATTCTTTTCTAAAATGTGGAAACTGTAAGTTCAAAACCCAAATCAAATGTACTCTGAGAGCTTTGTAATATGGGATTGTGTAGCCATCTGGCCCCCAGGCCGTCTCTGCATATAAAACATTAATAACATTTTTAATTTAAGTAATAGATAAATCTGTTTCAAGTGCCTCAGCATCCATTCCCAACATTGCCTGCAGATCTGTTGATCCTAAATAATATTTTCAAGCTGTGGTAAGGTTATTGGTGTTCCAAAGCAATCTGGAAATACCAAGTTCTTATGCCAGGAAATGGGTCAAACTGTAATCTCTTCATGTTACTGTTTTGATTTCAGAAATAGCTCTGTCCTTCACACACTGGGAGCCTGTGCATTTTACTCTCCTCATGGATTTGATTACAGCTGCCATTCTGCTGCTCCAATGTAAACTTTATTAAATATCTACTTTTAATTAACCTCCCTGGCACCGGAACCTCTTGCCAACTTCAGTCCATTTTTGGTTTCTCAGAACACTTTCACTTTTCTCCTTAAATAGCCGTTCTGTAATATGCTATCCCCTCATAATTATTATAAAATAGCCTGTACTTGTTCGGCCAACAGAGGCTAGACAGCATGTGCTTTAGAGTCAGCGATATCTGTGTTTGGATCTTAGCTCTGCCACGTAGGCCTAATGTGATTCTGGGCAAGTTCCTGTCCATCTCCTGATGTCCTCGTTGGTGAAGTGGAGACCTCATGGGTTGTTAGGGAATCGCACTGCGTAGGCAACTTCAAGTACCTTCAGTACTCAGAACACAGTTATATGCTCTGGATATTGATTCCTTCCCTTTCTGTTCAGGGCACCCATCTATTTCATAAAGAAATTAGCTGGACAACAAAATCATCCGGACGTGGTGGCACATGCCTATAGTCCTAGCTACTCGGGAAGCTGAGGCAGGAGGATGGCTTGAGCCCAGGAGTTTGAGGTTGCTGTGAGCTAGGCTGATGCCATGGCACTCACTCAAGCCTGGGCAACAGCATGAGAGTCTGTCTCAAAAAAAAAAAAAAAAGAAAAGAAAAGAAAAAAAAGAAATAAATAATTATTTTCTTTTATTCTCGTATTTTCTCATTTCTATCTCTCCTTTTGGAAGATGCTGGTATTTCTTCTTTTTTGCATTTTTAGTTGACAAATAATAATTGTATATATTTATGGAGTATAGCGTGATGTGTTGATATGTGTATATTTTACAAAAATGAAAGATTGTCTTATTACATTTTTTTAAGATGCAGAAATGCTTCTTTCTCAGACCATTCTTAAACAGTGGGCCAGACATGGGCATATATTCCATAAGTGTCTCTATCTGGCAGCATTTGTGGTTTTTCTCTTTGGTTTCTTTCTTCACGAGGCTGGTGGGGACTAAACGTCAGGATCTAGAGTTGAGCAGGGACCACAGGCATGTGGACAAAGAGAATTAATTATTTTGTCCAAACAGGAAAAAAAAATCAACATTCTTTTACTTATCTATTTTTTTCTTTTAATACGTGGCACAATAAAATCTCTGGCCAATACCATGTTTGATATACTCATGCCCATGATACCAGATTGATTGAATTTTTCATCCATCCCTGTATTCAAAGAACATTGTTTGCCAGGTCCTGTGCTAAGCAAATGGGAAACAATATAAAGTTAATCCAATTTGAATCCTTGTTTCCAAGCAACATCCAGTATGGTAGGGAAAATGAGACACACTCCAATGGTTTTCATGGAAAACAGAATGTGAGAACCTGAAAGAGCAATCCGAAGAGCTTTTGATGATTTTTATATATAAAGGTTACTCTCAGTTGCAGAAAGAAGATGGGTATATTTTAAAAAATGTCCCACATTGTTGGATTTCAGTTTGGCCTTGAAACATTATTTCGAAACAGCTTAGACATAGCTTACAAGCAGTGATTAGAGGAAGGTTAGCTGAGAGGATGCCCCACTTAGGTGAGCCATTTGGGGTAATGTTTGCAGAGCAAGCACATGCTGTTAGCCACATATGCCAAATGCTGGTGGGTCTGTGTCTCTAAACTGCTTTATCAGGCAGACTTCTCACTGTCATGAGAGCCAGTGGATATTATGGGAGATTGTGTTGACTCACTTATGGGAGCCAATGGAAATTACAGGAGATCGTGTTGATCCGCTGGAGCCCTACCTGGTGTTGTGACTGCCTTTCAGGATGGATAGATTTTGAAGAAAATCGTATGTGGAATGAGCAGCATAAGCAAATAACAATACATCAAAACAGAGGCCACATTTGAAGCGGAGAGTGAAATATAATCTTGGTATGGAAGTTTCATGTTAGAGGATCTTGAATATCAACCCAGTGTGTGTGGTGGCGGGGTGCAGATTTGATGACGGTGTCGATAAGAAGTCCCTGAAAGATTAGTACATGTACATGGACTACTATGATCTGAATGAAGAGATCAGAGCTGTGTTTCAGAAAAACGAAGCTAGAATTAGGACATACAGTACTTGAGGAGAAAAAACAACAAAATATAACTCATATTCACTTGGTAAGAACATAAGCAAATTCATAATCAAATGAGATATTTTCATGTTGTTCCCTGAACAAATTTTGTATTTACAACACATAGCAAAATAAATTGTAAGGCTTTGTAACAAAATTTTATTTTACTAAGTCGCTGTCAGATAATAGCATTTATTTACAAAGTCAAACTATAGACATACTTTACAAGAATCAGTAATTAAGCTTAGGCTTATTTTGATAGTTGTTTCCATGATGCAGTTATACATTTTTTTCATCTTTAGAGCTTCAGTTTTGTTACGTTGGTTTAATTTTATTGTGTGTTTATTTTTTTCCCCAAATGGATGATTTCTAGGTTATCATGTAGATGACTTAATCAGTAAACTAGAAAGTTTTCAATGATTTAATGACTGGCTTTCAAGAACCAACTCTTTATTCAGGAAAAAGACTACAAAAAGGTATTATTGTTACTCCTGTTCTGTAAACCCCTGACATAAGGTTTACAGTACAACAGAATTCAGTTATGTTTTCGGGAGAATTGGGCAGGTTGTACGCTTTCCAGTTTGTGCTGTAGGCCACGCACCTGCTTCCAAAATAAGCACACGACAGAGGCTTTACTGTTGGAGCCACTGCTGGTTTTCAGTAACAGAGTCATGAAACTTCTCTTTAGATGGATTTGTTGATTACAAGCTTATTTTAAAAGATTTTGTTATTTTACCATCTTTCTCTTTATTTATTAGGGTCTAGAATAATGCTAGACAAACCATAAGCACTCATTAAATTAATGTATGTTTGAGAAAAGGCACCCCCTGTTTTTACAATTGTGATCTTGGAAGATGTGTCTGCTTTACGAGGGAGATCTGCAGCCATGGCAGGGTTTTGTTACCCTCAGACCCCATACTCAATTCTTACCATCCTTTTAATTTAGGAAAGAGGAGATCAAGCTTTGAATTAATAAACTTAAAATTCAGCTCTGGAATTTTAGCTATGAGTGCATGGGCTAGTTGGTTACCTACCCTCTCTATCACTTTCTTTTGCTTTCAAAATGGGGATAATGACATTGTCAGGGCTGAGATAAGTCACATGGAATAAACATATATAAAGTGCCTAATGTAGTGTTTTGAATATAGAGTACCCAGCAGATGATTCTGCATCTTAGTAAAGCAATGTTTAAGACTAAAATATATGGATTCCCAATTCTATACGTTTGTTCAATTTCTGTCCATATTAAAAATTCACACTTGGAGGGTGAGGTCAACTATCCTTCTTCAGCCAATGCATGCTAGAGATGTACCACAAAGGCTCTGAGATTTTCATTCATGTTCAAATTTATTGACCCTTTAAAAATCTTAAAAAATCACAATAAATTAGATCTCTACATATTGTATGCTAATTATTTTGTTATGCCTAAAACTATGTAAATACACTGATATCTCTGGTAGCTTAACTACTATTTAAAAAATCATCTTGGGTGTGCTAGGTAGCTTTTGATGAGAAGCACCTCTAGCAGTACATTTGGAAGAGAATGGTTCCCACCAGATTACACTACCATTGGAATGGTGCTGCCTGACTAGCTATGTCTGAGTTGAAGTCGTGCTGTTGCCGCATGTAGATAAAAATATTAGTAGAACCTCAGAGTGCATGCTCCTTCCTGACATGCCTTAGAGTGTGGTCTGTAATAGACTGGGGCAACCTGGTAATGGTCAAAGCCTCATTATGCTAATTGATGCCCTGTTTTAGGTTCTAAAAGCATTTGAGGATTTCTTCCTATCATCTGTGAAGCTATTTCTTGATATCCCTACTTTCCCTGTGCACCATTAGTTGTTCTGGCATTCAAGGCTCATCTCTGTATCTATTTGTACATGAATAAAATGCCATGTATTGTCCTTCACATGGATATAAAATATATTAAAATGATGCCATAAACTATCTTCCAAAATAAATATGCAATCTCAGATGGCTCTATAGAAATAGGGATGAGCACGCTCTGATTTTTGATACTGTTGGTACATTCGTTGCACGCATATGTTTGGAAGATGTAGCCTAGAATTCCAGGGTGGGTGTTTTACCATATAAAATTGCGTGATTCCCCAGACAGTGGGCTCTGCACCCATTAGTTGTGAATTTACCCATCCCCTCCATCCCTCTCCCACCTGCACGACCCCCCCCATGAATATTACTTCCATGTGTGCACCCAAGTGTTGATTGGTTAATGCCAATTTGATAGCAAGTACATGTGGCGCTTGTTTTTCCATTCTTTTGATACTTCACTTCAAAGAATGGGCTTTAGCTCCATCGAAGATAATATCAGAGGTATTAATTCACCATTGTTTTTTATGGTTGAGTAGAACTCCATATACCACCTTCTTTTAATCCACTCATGTATTGATGGGCAGTTGGGATGTTTGCCCAGCCTTCACGGATATCAGAAACTATGTGTAGTTTAACACATACCTAGGCATTGTGTTAACTTTCAACTCTGAGTTCATCCTCAACAAAAAGAGGGTCATGATGCTAAGGAATTGCTTTACTGAGGTTTATTTTACATGAGACTTCTCAGCCTATGGTTTCAGCTGTCTGTGGGTTTGTTCACTACCTCATTGGCCAAGAACATTTCTATAGCATCCTCCAGCCCCAAAGAAATGTAGCTGAAGGACTCCTCCCCAGCTGCAGAAAAGCAATTATTTCTAAATCAGCCCCCTCACATTAAACTCTTGTAGGAACATAATGAGTGACAAAGGAGTTTGAATCATCCACAGTGCATCTGTGGAACTTGAGAAAACTTTGCCACAAGACAGCACAGACAAAGCCAACCAGCATCCGTGATTAAAAATGATTTCTTCTTTAATTGAAATGGTCCCTATGAACAGCTGCCAGGTGAGTTGGGTGAGTGTGGGTGAGAGGTGACTAGGAAAGTCTTCGCAGCTGAGACCGTATTCATTTGTATTTGTTTGTTTATTTCTGCTTGAGGGGGAAAACGAAAGGCAAGTATACATTGCAGAGTAATTTATTGAACCAATGAAAATGTCATGAAAACATTTCAGAATTGGACTGTGTGGGAGACAAATATGACTTTAGATTCTGGGAGAGGCTCAATATTCAGTTTCCACATAGGCAAATGGAAATTCTTCATAAAATTTAAAATAAGCAGATGAAGAATATAAGTTACGTGAATCTTAAAAATCTCTGGGGTGATTAATTGAAAAGGAAGTTAAGTTACACATTATTTTTGGCTAAGAAAAAGATATAGATAGAGTCATGCACTGTGTAATGACGTTTGTGCCAATGATGGACCAAACATATGGTGGTGGTCCCGTAAGATTATAATACTGTGTTTTTACTGCACATTTTCTATGTTTAGATACACAAATACCATTGTGTTGCAATTGTCTACAGCATTCAGTACAGTATGTGCTGTACAGATTTGCAGCCTAGGTGCAATAGGCTATACAAAATAGCCTAGGTGTGTAGTAGGCTATCCCATTAGGTTTATGTAAATACACTCTAATGTTCACATGCCAAAATAGCCTAATGCATGAATGTATATATATATACTTGTCCAGTGGGACTAGAAACCTGGCTGTCCTTAGCTTGATTTTCCTTAACTTAAATGGGTAATGGAAACTTAGAACTACAAATAATTTCAGATGTCATCTCATCTGACTCATTTTATAGAAGAGAAAACTGAGGCCACCAGAGAAAGGCAGAGACATAGCCTTTTGTATAAAATCCTTTGCGAAATAAGGAGGAATAAATATTAAATAGATTGAACCAATCAAAATGATTCGTTCTGGGTCACCATGGTGACTTTGTATGTGCCCTGGTTTTCTTGCTCTTCTTTAGTTAATTCCCTGCTTGTGAATTATGCTGTCTCATTTTACCATAATTCCATTTTTTCTCCAGTCTAAGAAAGGAAAAGTGACCCCTCTGGATTAGTTGTGTTTTATTGTTTGTTTTCTATCATGAATATTTAGAATTTTCAGTCCTTTGTTTACTAGTTTATCTTCTCAGGCTAATAACCTATTATTTCATTATTTTTGATAAGGTAAAAACACTGGAAGAAAAAGCATTAAGTTGTAATTTGAATATAATTATAATTATAGTTAATAGATGGCATTTATTCAGGATTTACTATATTCTGGTCATTGTGTCAAATATGTTTATATATGTGTGTGTGTGTGTATATATATGTTTTAAATCCTCATATCAACTCTATAATGTATGTGTAATAGTTCTTTCCATTTTGTAGAAAAGGAACTCGAGGCTCAGAGAATTTTAGTGACTGGCCATGGACACATAGCTATTTATTTATTAATGGTAGTCCAATTTTTGAAGTCTGGCTATAGGGACTGCAAGCGTGCCTGAAGGGTGCTCTGCTATTTCTCCAGTGTGAGCTTATTTTGCAGCAGAAGAAGCCGATGCAAAAATTTAAATCATTTGTCAAGGCCATGGGGCCCAGAAGTGGCAGGGCTAGGATAGGAATCTGGGTTTGCCTCTTACTGTGAACATCATAAGCTCATACGAGAATCAGATAGTGAGTAGACAGAGCTAAAGGGTAAGGCCAGCAAAATACAGACTGGGTCCTCACAGGAGTATATGCTATGAAAGCAGTTTCTTCAAGTGAACGTATAGTTCTGGTTTTGGAGGCTTAAGTCCTAGATTTTGTCAGTGTACCCACCAGAGCTGCTGTTTTAGGCTTGAGAAGGCAATCCAGACCAATGAGACACAAATAGGCTTCAATCTAATATAAGTTTATTTAGTATTATAGGACAGGAGAGTCAGCATTTATTCTATCTTCATTTCATGGGAAGGCCCTCAGCTACCTGAGTTCACAGAATCTTTAGTCTTCACGCCCATGTAGGACATGCCTCAGTTAAGAGCCAGGAAGTGTCAGGGTCATTTTGACTTAGAAGAACTACCCCTTAATTTCCCAGACATCGTTTATGTCTCTATTGACATAGGCCCAAGGTCTTCATGCCAAATCCCACCTGCCCCCATCCAGGTGTAGTTCCACACGGCAGACACAACATTTCCACATTTATCTTAACTCTGTAGTTTCCAAGGAAACAGTACTGTGAGAAGACAGACACGGAGTTCCCAGTTCTGTATCAGCCCAGGCCTGGTCTTAACCCTTTGCATATAGCTAGGCACACCGCAGAAACACTTGGCGCGATGCTGGTACCTAGTAGACACTCGAGGAAGAAAAAAGAACAGACGAATGTGTGAATGAATGGATGTGGAAATGGATATTGCCTATTCTGGATTATCATCTCACAATAATTAAACTCAAGGAACTGATTTATAAATCAAGTAATATATAGTAGAGGATGCTTCTGAAAAATGACCCACCTCTGGGTGTCTGCACAGGATATTCATCCTTGTTTGATATATTAATGAAGAGGACTAAATTCCCTATCAGAAGGTCTCCAGGTGACCAGGAATCTAAAGCAAACAATAACAAGAAAAAAATGTACTCTTACTGGATCATTTCTACCAATTTTTAAAGTCTAGCGAATTTTCTTTTATATTTCTATGTAACCATTATTGGTCAATAAAATATATGTTATTCCCAGGAAAATGAAATTTGCATATCATTGGCAATTTATTCCTCTTTAAATATCATATTTGATTTATAAAAAAGTAGTCACTTTTTAACTGAGCAAATCATTATTGGACTCCTGGAGTATAGCAGGCACCCAGGGGATACAATAATTAGCAAAATCATTCGGGCCCCCTGCCATTATGAGCTTATTATTTAGTAGGGGAAACATACATTAAATATTTATACAATGATATATAAAATTATGAAGGTTAAAGTGCTGTGAAAGAGGGTAGTGAATATATAAGAGCATGAAATAGGAGAAATTGGATTTGTCAGTGTGGTCAAAAAGGACGCCTGAAGAAATGCCACATCACCAAATGTTGGAATGGGAAGTAGCAGCTACTAATGAAGACACTGGAGAAAGAATACCAGGCTTAAGAAACAACATATATAAAAGTCTCATGGCAGAAAATAAAATATGATATATTTGCTAAAAGTCTGTCATTAGAATGTGACATCATAATTTACACGTACTGCTTCTAAGATTATAATGTATTTTACATGTAATATTTTAATCATTCACTCAACTGTTCATTTTTTAAATTGAGAACATACTGTGTCAAGCACTGTGCTAGCTGCTAAGGATACAATGATCAAGTTATGGTTCATTTCTTAAAAGTATAATTTAATGGAAAAATCAAACATGATCATGGCAACTCCTGGGAACCATGGAAGTATGAGTAAAAGCTATATGATCTAGATTAGAACATTTAGGTAAGTCTAAAAGGAAGTGATCTCTCAGTTGAGATATGATGGTAAATTAAACTGGGCATCAGGAAGCCCCCAGACCTCCCACATAGGCTTAGGAAGACCCCTGCTCTTGTGATCTACAGGCTTGTCAATCACATTTTAGGTTCACTTTTGATTTGATTTCCCCAGAGAATGTTTTCACAGATGGTTAATTTTATGAATTTAACATTGGTTTGATAGCCTTAGGCATATAGCAAGAAATATTTTCTGACTTTGTTTCTAAATACATAGCCCATAATTGTTCAATGTATTGACATATATGTGGATATATAAATGGACATAGAGATATAGCTATAGATATGATATAGAAACAGATGCAGAGACAGAGATAGACATATTGTCAAAAACATATTTCAATCCACATAATTTGTCTTGGAAATAGTCATATTCAGCCACTTCATTTTGGAAATGTTGAGTGACTGCTGGTTAATGTCTAAGCCAAGACTAGAATACTTGGTCTGGTGTTATAAATGCCTCATCGCCAAAGGAGAAAGAACAGGCCTCTTGGGAAAAAAATGCCATTGATTGGGTCTCTTCTTTGAATTGCTTAGAGACTGAAGTTGCTAGCAGGGATGTTAGGAAGGATTTGCTGGAATCAACTTTGGTGAGATTTTCTTGGGAGAAATTTTGCAGCATATTTAATCAGACGACCAAGAAACAACAGCTGCTTGTGTATGAAGCATCAGTAAAGCTGCTAAGATTTGTATAATCTTTAGTGTTCAACAGATTGCTAGCATTTATAGGACAGTCAATGTATGCCTATGCTCATATGCAGTCATATATACTACCTTCCCACTGTCTCTGAACAGAGGGGCTTCTGAAGAAAGAAATGCTTTGAAGAGAGTTGGAAAAAGAACTAAGAGACAGAAGACTTGGTAATGGAGTTCCTAGAAATCAGGCATAATAAACTTTGCCCAGCAGAAGGCAATGATGGCATTGCCTACTTGCAATGGAAAAAAGTATTCAATTTAGCCTATAGACAGGTTGACATCTATCACTACAGCAGCAGAATCATTCCTCTGACATTACTCTTTGTGAAAAAATCAGTGTAAAAATCTTTACATGTTTTGGTCCAAATAGGGGAACATTTCTAACTCTAGACGACTATTAGCCGCTTCATTAAAAAGCTGATGATTATCAAATATCATTGGTTCTAATATTCACTAAATAGCACAACTAATGAATCCATACAAAGGAACTTTGAGATGTAGACTTAAAGAAATATAAAACTGAAACAGATCTTGGAAATTATTCAGGATGTACCTTGCACTTTAAAAAGGAGGTGGTTGTGGTCAGCAGAGTTGTAGGTACAGCAGAAATTTCTACTTTGGAGAATCCTTTAATTCTTGGTCTAGAGCTTTCTCATCCATTTCCCCTGTGCTTAAATCTAAGTTCCTTAATTTGGCATTGAGTCTCAAGAAAATAGTTCCTCTTCTGCTCTAATATTCTACTGTTTCCCAATGTACACACATATCTATTCTCCTTATATAAGCTATTCCTGTGTCCATCTCTAAGACCTGGTTTTGTACAGTGTCCGTTTCTTTTTATTGATAACACCCTACCTTTTCACCATTCATTTCAAGATCCAAGTCAAAGCCCACTATCCTACAATTATGTCCGATCCTGAGTTAAAGATGATATTCACTTGATTATGAATTTATAGAACTCGTAGAGTCTTGGTCAACATATCACCACGTATCAGTTGTGATTTTTACATTACTCGTTAGAAGAAGTATGATAGAGTGGAAAGAGCATGACTTTTGGAGTCATGTAAATACCTAGTTGAATATATAACTCTATCCTTTGCCCACTGTGTTACCTGATAAGTGTATAAATCTGAAAAGGCTCTGATGTGATGTAATAGCAAATAAACTCTGAAATCTCAGGGATTTTAATGCAGGAAATATTTATTTCTTAAGCATACTAAGTCCAATGTGGATTGGGAAGCTCTTGAGGGTTGACAGCTTCTCCAAACAATGACTTGAAGATCCAGATTGTTTCCATTTTGTGGCTCTGCCATCTTCATATGATGGCTCCAAGTGTGTTCTGAAGAATAAAAGGTATGGAGATATGAAACGAACTTACAGACATCATGTTCAGAAATGGTCCTTTTCATTTCCACTTGTGTTTCATTAGTTAGAACTGGTCAAATGATCCTGCCTGATTTAAGGTACCTGAGAATTGTAGTCTTCCTGTGCACAAGGAAGAAGACAAGAATTGGAAATGGGTGAACGCACCGCTTATTATAAAAGCCATTTGAATTTTCTGAGATACCCCTGATTATTTCTGTGAGAATACAAAGAGATGATACATTGTAAAGTGCCCGGTATCAGGCAAAAAGAAGTTGATTGATAAGTGACAGTTGATTTCCATTTCCTCTAACAGACAGTACATTTGCTTGCTTCTTCTGGTGTTGAACACAGGCCTATCTGTATATTATTAAGTTTGCACATTAAATTTCTCTTCTTCTCAAGATATTACACATATGCTTTTGAGATGCTTTACTTAAGGACTGTCCTAAAACCTTGCTTCCAATATAAAGTCTCTTCTTAAGATTATGAACATAATTACATATTTTCAATTTGTGTGTATTGTTATCTGTCTACCTTGGAAAACACAGTCATCTATGAGTTCTTTGTGTAAGATTTTGATAAGTACTCTAGGCTTTTAATTTTCTAAACAGTCTATCTTCTCTGACTCAGGAACTAGATACATTCAATAATAAATTTGATTCCATCTACTTATCTATCTCTCTGTATATTGATTTTTTTCTACCATACACAACAGAACAAATATTATTTAATTCCATACATTGTTTATATACAGACTTTATGTCTGAGGATATTACTGTGAATCTTCTTTCAAATATAATGTAACCTAGGAATCATATCTTGCCCTGGCAGTCACTGAGCTTGACTTCTATTCAATTTAAAGAATAATGATAAAGGCATAGAATTTAGGATATAAAGGATTCACCAATAATCCCTCCACTCTGATACAACTGTTTTAAAATTATTATTATTATTTGTAATTTTATTGTTTTTTTTCCAGTCTCCATTCCTAAAATGGAACAATTTTACATTCTGATCAGAAATGGTCTGAGATTAGTTCATGGAGGACCCAAGGTCAAAGGAAATGAGGAAGATTCTGTGCTTATAACTTCTTTCCTTTCTTGCTATTTTCACTTTTTCCATCTTTGGATCACACCTCACCCTTCTTTTTAGAAGTTCTTTAGTTGGAGAAGAACTCCAAAATGTCTAGGCCCTTCATGATATCCAAAAGAGAGAACTCTAGCTGCTTTTCAGCTAAAGGAAACCCTTCTCTTGCACTCACTTCATCTTTCTTTGCTCCTGCAGTTCTTTACTTCCTTAGCCAATAATCTCCCTCCTTTATTCCTTTTCTCAATTATTTAAATTTTTTCATTCTCAGCAACTACGCCTCAGACACAATGTAGCAGAGTGGGGAGAATCGTAGAATCAAAGAGAGGTAGATTTTAGGTATTTTGCTGTTACAGTTTGCACAGAACACAGCAGGCCATTCCCAGGCATGAAGCGGTATATGTCTCTATTTGAGCAGAAAGATAAGGACATTTTCATAGCATGGAGAGATTGCTTTGAGACTTTCCAGGAAAGACACTATATTTTTTTTTTTAAAAAAAGCATTAACACAGAGTATAGTGAGAGAAGCCTTCAGCATTTCTGCTGAATAAAGAGCTCCTGAGCTCAAATCATATCAGTGATCACATTGGCGCCCTCAGTTCAGAATGGCTTAGAGGTGACTGATAGGTCGTGCTAGAGTTTGCTATCCGTTACCTGTATCCTCAAAGCGGTGGTAGTTTATTTCCACATTTTCCTCTGCGGGAGGGCTGTTTTATCCAGATTCTCAATAGACAGAGAAGCCCTAAGGCATTTAACAAAAACTATTTCTAAATATATCATTAGAAAGGATGCTGAGGGCAGGTGAATTTTCTGACCAGACATTTCTGACCCTGCCCTTCAGCATTGCTTTGACTCACAGGGAGGCTTCTCAAGCTTCTCTGTTGCCCTGACTTGAGAGGACACAGTCTTCTCAGCAAAGGAGATGCCTACCTATTTCAATACAAAATAAGAATTAGGGCCCTTTAACAAATGCAGAGCACGTAGTTCTCCTGATAATATCCCCCCAAAGTCTTCCGTCTCACCATACAGAGCAGTCTCTTTATCAGATTCTAAAGGCTGCGTGTTACCTGGCCCCTACCCATCTCCCACTAATTTGCCCAACTCTTCATCTGCTCTGGTCAGAGTGGCTTTACTAGTAGGGTGATACATGTGTGCCTGTTTTCCTAGGATTTTCCCAGTTTGGGCACTGAAAGCCCAGTATCTTGGAAAACTCAGTCTTGACTGAATTAAGAAGTTTGCTCACCTCACCTTCAAAACCTCTTGGAAAATCCATAATTCTTTCTCTGAATTTTTGCACTTGTTATCCTTTCTGCCTGGAATGCTGTTTCCCCATATCTTCCTGTGTTATGTGCTCCTAAATATTTGTTTTTTTAAATTAACTCTGCTCAAATGGCATCCCTTTCTTACCAGTCTATCTCAGAATAGCATTTCTACCTACCACTTGTGTCCCCTGAATCTCCACTTGTCCCTCACATTTTAGCATCTATTATTATTTGAAATCATGCTCTGTTTTATGTTTGTATGTTGTTGGTTTTCTCTATGAGAAAAAAAGTCCTATGAGGTCAAGAACTTAGTCTACTTGGCTCACCTTTGTATTCCCAGCACCTAGTAGAATACTTTGAATGTAGTAGGTGTCCAATAATTATTAGTTGAAAGAATAAGTGAAAAGAATTAAGAAGAAATCTATTTGTTATTTGATAATAAAAAAAATAATTTCTTATATTCACTTCATTTTCACAATGCTTTGTGGTCAATTTGGATAAATTACATAATTTGCACCAAATAGGAAACTTGAAATAATTAAGATTATCTCACAGAGATGACTAGTAGAAATCCTTCAAAATTTTAGAGTATAAGGGATTCACAAATTTAATATGTGCAATTCTTTTTTCCTTCAAACAATCTTGTCATGCTGGTAGAATGAATGACCTTTATTGTATGGTATTTCTGAGACTACAAATGGCAAGAGTGATGCCATATAAGGCATTGATATTGTATCCAGAGTTAGTCTCCCATTCTGAGTCACATTTTGACCAGTAAGTTACAAGAAAAAAAATTCTGATTGTATGTAACCCTCTGGGTGGAATGGCCTGGGATAGAGTCAGCAAAAGAAAATTAAGTACAGGTACTTTTTTTCTAAGTGCCTTGGCAAGTATCCTTTAATTGCAAAGCTGGGATTCTGATAAATTGATTTTAAAAATGTGGTAATGGTAGTGATTAATCTCTTCCTCCCCATGGTCCCATAGCACTTGCCGTGTGCCTTTATCAGAGCACTTAACAATCTTATGAGATACTTATGACAGGGTCTTCCGCATCCCACAGATTGCGCATCCCAGAAAACAAACAGGGCTGACTCTGATTCACTGTTTTGTTTTAGATTTTTGCTGGAGCACCTATAGTTTGGAGACATAGGTACTCAATAAGTGTTGGTTAAATTAATGCGAGTAAATGAAATCAAGAAGATAGAATGGCTTCTGTACCAAAAAGAAGAGAGTGCTTTCTATATGCCATTCTTGTTTTCATCCTTCTCTCATTTAGGGAAAAAAAAAAAAAAAAAGCGAGGGAGAGCTTCTGAGTCTTTGGGGTTTATGGGGAACATTCCAAAGTGAGTGGCAGGGGAGTCATTAAATAAATGGCTTCAAAAAGTCTCCACCTCCTACACCGGAGTGTATGACATATTTCCATTTCCCCACGTTTTGGCAGTGCTCGATCTTGGCAATCTTTTAAACTTTTTACTTGTTAAATGTGTAAAAAAAAAAAATGCTATATCTCTTTCAGTTTGTATTTCCCAGATTATCAGTGAAACTGTCTTTTCATATGTTCGTCTTTTTTTATAAACTATATTTTCTTATGTTTTGCTCTCTAGGAGGCTTGTCAGATTTTTCCCCCCCCTGATTTGAAGGAGCTATTTATGTAATCTGGATATTTATCCAGAATTTTAATTACACCTATGCTAACCTATTTTATTTTATTTGTGTTTTTTTCATGAAGGCCCAGAAGGTAATTAAGTCCTGAGACTTTCTAGGTTTTGTGTCTTTCTTAGGAAATCCTTCCCTACGATAAAATTATGAAGAGTTCTCTTACATTTTTCACAATATTTTATAGTTTAGTTTTAGCTCTTTGGCCTATCAGAAATTGAACTTGATATTTGAGTCACAGAGTCTTACTTCATTATTTTCTTAATAAATAGCCAATTACCAGAACATGATTTATTTAATAATCCTTCTTTTCCTAAGAGATTTGAAATGCCATGGATCTGGTCTATTTTTCTACTAATAATATTATATATTTTTGTCATTATTTTCTTATTATCTTTGGTAGAAATATATTGGATATATTTAAATTTTTTCCATTTGAATTTGAAATAAATCATCAAATTCTATGAAATCACTTTTTATATTTTGAATAAAATATATTAAAATCATTATTTACTTAGAAAAAATGTATGTCTAATAATGCAGCTTTCTGTTCATGAGCTTGGTGTGCTACTCAATTTATTGATAATATTCAGTTTGATATTTTCTTCATGTAAATCTTGAATCTTTTATGTTACATGCATTTCTAGGCATTTTGTTCTATTTAATGATATTGTAAATAGAATCCCTTTCTGTTCATGATTTTTTCAAAACTTTTGTTACCATTAGTACATAGAAAAATAATTAAATTTTAAGAAATATATATTCAGTGTGAATTTTTACAGAATTCTTTCATTAGTTCTCATAGATATCTTTAGGTGACAGTGATATTATGATTAATAGTAAGAAATATCTATTTGATCTTCCTCTCCTTTTCCTGGCATATAGCTTCTGAAATCCTTGGAATTTCTGAAGTGATGAGTTTTTTTGTAAGAGAATGAGACGATTGGTAATTTGGGCTTCTTGTATAGCCTCAGGATGAGGTCTGGTTGTCAGGGGAAAAAACCAGGTGATTATGATTGGAAATTTCAGCCCTCACTTCAATCTCCAGGAAGAGGAGAGGGCCTGATGGTTGAATTGATCACCAATGCAAATGACTTAATCAACTACGCCTATGTAAAGAAGCTTCCATAAAAAGCCAGAAGGATGTGGTACAGAGAGTCTCTGTATTTCTGAACACATGAATGGGGCAGGAGTAGGGTACCCCCCAAGAGGACAAGAAAGCTCTGCATCCTTCCCCTATACCATCCTAAGAAAATCTTAGATTTGGCTATTAGTATTCTTTTATACTAAATGGGTAAACATAAATAAAGTGTTTCCCTGAGTTCATTTCTTTTTTAAATTTCAAAATATTGTGAAGGTACAAATGATTTTGTTAAATATATGGATTTTTTTGTGGTTGAATCAGGGTTATAAATGTGTACATCGCCCACATAGTGCCCACTATACCCTTCAGGTAGGTTTTTGCCCACCTCGCCTCCCCCTTCCCCCTGCTTGATTTTTGCTAAGTTTTACTTCCCTCTGTGAACATGTGTGCTAATGGAATACTTGCAGTTTAATGGCGAGTCCATTTAGTGTTTGTTTTTCCATTCTCTAGATACTTCATTTAGGATAACGGTCTCTAGTCCATCCAAATTGTTGCAAAAGACCTTAATTCATCCTTCATTATGGCTGTGTAGTATTCTACAGTATACATGTGCTGTATTTTGTGAATCCACTCATGAATTCATGGACACTTGGACTGAGTCCACATCTTTGCCATTGTGAATTTTCACTGCAATAAACATGTAAGTGCAGGTATCTTTTTGATAAAATGACTCATTTTCCTTTGGGTAAATACCCAGCACTGGGATTGTTGAATCAAATGGTAGGTCTACTGTTAGTTGTTTGAGAAATCTCCATGCTTATTTCCATAGAGGTTGTACTACTTGGAAGTCCTACCAAGAGTGTATAAGCATGCCTTTCTCTCTGCATTCATGCCAGCATCTGCTGTTTTTGAACTTTTTGATAAAAGCCATTCAAACTGGGGTAAGATGTTATCTCATTGTGGTGTTAATTTGCATTTCTCTGATGATAAATGATGTTGAAAATTTTTTCATATGTTTATTGCTCTGTGCTGTGAGAATAGAAAATAAATTTGGTTTTCCCTAACTTTCAGATTGATTTTTGTGGTTTTATATGTAAATAATAAAATTGTATGCACATAGTCACAATTTTTACTTTCCCTTTCTATTACTTACAACTCAATTCTTTTCCTTATCCTTTTGCTTTGATTTGGACATCCAGTAAAATACTGAGTAGTTGCAGTAGTAGCAAGAAAACTTGACAAGTTCCTATTTTTAGTAGTAAAGTATCATTTATTCAATAAATATTTATTAATCTGTGGGCCAAAAAGTATTCTAGCTGTCATTAAATAAGGCAATATGAAGCTTATGTTCTAGTGGCAAAGACTATATAACATACATAATAAATACATGTGCTATATAAAATGTTAGAAGATGAAAGTACTATGGTTAAGAAAATTCAGCACAGAATAGATAAAATGAGGTTTGGGAGGGCTCCGTGGAAGTGGGGTGGTGCAGGATAGACCTCATTGGGGAAGCGATATTTGAGCAGAATCCAAAGGCAGTAAGAGAGTTAGCTGTGTGGATATTTGAGAAAAGAATATTCTAGGCAGAGGAAATGTCAGTGTAATGGCCCATGTGCAAGAGTGCCTCGTGAATTTGAAGAGTAGCCAGAAGGCCAGTGAGTCTGAAGCAGAGTGAGCAACTGAGAGAAGAGGAGGAGATGAGGTTAGAGAGGTCATGAGACAGGTCACACAAAGCCATGTAGAAAAGGTTGTTGGCTGTAACTTGATGTGGAATGGAGAACCATTACAGCATTAAAAGAAAGGTGATGTGATCTGACTTACATTTTAAAAGGATCCATCTGGCTGCTACTTGAAGATTAGGTGATGGGGATCAAAGATTCTGAGAAAGCAGAGGGACCATATAGGAGATTATTTCTATAATGCATGAAAGAAATGAAGCTGGTTCAGGCCAGAGTGAAAGTATTGAGAAATAGTCATATTACAGATAAACAGACAACCTTTGAAGATACTGTGGGTTTAGTTCCACACCACCTCTATGAAGTAAATATTGCAATAAAGCAAGTTACAAGAACTCTTTGGTTTCCTAGTACATATAAAATTTTGTTTATACTATAGTGTTGTCTATTAAGTGTGCAATAGCATTATGTCTAAAAACATTGTGTGTACCCTAATTAAAAATAACTTATGGCTAAAAAATGCTAATGATTATTTTGAACATTCATTGAATGTTCATTGAGTCTCAATCTTTTTGCTGATGGAGGATCTTGCCTTGAGGTTGATGGCTGCAGAGTGGTGATTGCCATGGTAATTTCTTAATTGGGATTGTCATGGTAATTTCTTAATATAAGACAGCAATGAAGTTTGTGTCATTAATTGACTCTTCTTTCATGAAAGACTTTTTTGTAGCATGTGATGCTGTTTGATAGCATTTTACTCACATAGAACTTTTTTTCAAAATTGGAATCAATCTTCTCAAATCCCTCCACTGCTTTATCAACTATCTTTATGTACTATTCTATATCCTTTGTTGTCATTTTAACAATGTTCATGACATTTTTACCAGGAGTAGATCTCATTTCCCACTTTCTTTGCTCATCCATAAGAAGTAATTTAGCATTCGTTCAAGTTTTATCATGAGATTGTAGCAACTCAGTCACATCTACAGATTCCACTTCTAATTCTAGTTCTCTTGCTCTTCTACATCACCAGTTACTTCCTCCACTGAAGTTTCGAATCCCTCAAAATTATCTGTGAGTGTGAGAATCAACTTCCTCCAAACTCCTGTTAATACTGACATATTGACCTCCTCCTATGAATCGCAAGTGAATATAATGACATCTAAAATGGTGAATCCTTTCCAGAGGGTTTCGATTCATTTTTTCACAGATCCATCAGAGGAATCGCTATCTATAGCAGGTATAGCCTTATGAAATGTATTTTTAAAAAAATAAGTTTAAAATTCAAAATTACTCCATGGTCCATGGGTTACAGAATTAATGTTTCATTAGCAGGCATGAAACAATATTCATTTCCTTGTAAATCTCCATCAGAGTGTTTTGGTGATCAGGTAAGTTGTCAATGAGTATTGACATTTGAACATTCTGAAAGAAATCTTTTTTTTTTTTTAATTTCTAAGAAATAGGTCACTACAGTGACAGTAAACCATGCAGTAAGCCCATGTGCTCTCACTCAGGCTTTGTTGTTCCATTTATAGAATTTAATCAAAAATAAAGAACACGGAATTAAGAATGAACGAAGACTATAAGAAATATGGGATTATGTAAATAGGCCAAATATAAGAATCATAGACATTGCTGAGGGTGAAGGAGAAAACGCACAAGGGCTAGAAAACTTATTTGAGGGAATAATTGAGAAAAACTCCTCTGGTTTTGCTAGAGATTTACATATCCAGGTTCAAGAAAATTAACAAACACTTGGGAGATTCATTGAAAAGAGGCAATCACCAAGAAATATAGTCATCACACTGGCCAAAGTCAACACAAAAGTGGAACTCCTGTGAGCTATAAGGTGAAAACATCAAATAACTTACAAAGAAAAACCCATTAGGCTAACTGTAGGCTTCTCAACTGAGATCTTACAAGTCAGATTGATTGGAGCCCTACCTTCAGTCTTCTTAAACAGAACAAATACCAGCCTAGAATTTTGTATTCTGCAAAACTAAGTTTTCTATATAGAGGAGAAATAAAGACTTCCAGACAAGCAAACACTGAGGGAATTTGTCAAGACCAGACCTGCCCTGCAGGAAATACTCTGAAATATACATGATTAGCACAATAGACACCCACCAGAATAAAACCACCCAAAAGCTAAAGATCAGAGTTTATATAAAACAATAGCACAAGAGGTAAAACAAAATAATTAGGTACTACCCAAAAGGATGAACAAAACAACATCCCACACTTTATTAATAATTCTATCAATCAATGTGGATGGTCTAAATGCCCCACTCAAGAGACACAGGCTGACTGAATGGATGAAAAAATATAACTCAAATATTTGCTGTTTCCAGGAAACACATCTAACCCACAAGAACTCATACAGACTCAAGGTGAAGGGATGGTAAAAAATATTTTATGCAAATGAAAACCAAAAGAAAACAGGTATAGCCATTCTCATATTAGATAAAATTGACGTGAAATCAACAATAGTAAAGAAAGACCAAGATGGTCATTATATAATGGTAAAGGGAGCAATTCAATAAGAAGATATAACAGTGTAAATATTTATGTACCTAACACAAGAGTGCCCAGATTCATAAAGAAAATCCTTCTAGATCTAGTTAAAAAGATAAACAGCAGCATTGTAATTGCCAGGGACTTAAAAACCCCACTGACAGAGCTGGACAGATCATCCAACCTTTGCTTGCTTCTAACTTTTCTTTGGCACCTTCTTCACCTGTTCTTGGTTGTTATAGAATTAAAGAGAGCTCAGACCTTGCTCTGGCTTAGGCTTTGGTTTAAGAGAATGTTGTGGCTAGTTTGATTTATCCAGACCACTAAAACTTTCTCCATATCAGCAATAAGGCTGTTTCACTTCTTTAACATTTGTGTGTTCCTTGGAGTAGCACTTTTAATTTCCTTCAAGAACTTTTTCTTTGCATTCACAACTAACTGTTTGGCATAAGAGGCCTAGCTTTGTCTTATCTTGGTTTTCAGCATGCCTTCCTCACTAAGCTTAATAATTTCTAGCTTTTGATTTACAATGAGAGATGTGCCACTCTTCCTTTCACTTGAACACTTAAGAGGCCATTGTAGCATTTTTAATTGGCCTCATTTCAATATTGTCGTGTCTCAGGAAATAGACCCAAGGAAACCGTGAGAGACAGGCACCAGCCGATCAGTGGAGCAGTCAGAACACACACAGCATTTATAGATTAAATTTACTGTTTTATGTGGGTGTAATTAACAGCACCCCAAAACAATTACAAGAGTAACACTGAAGATCCATGATCACAGATCACCATAAAAGATATAATGATAATAATGAAAAGGTTTAAAATATTGTTAGAACTACCAACATGTGACACCAAGACACAAAGTGAGCACATGCTGTTGGAAACATGGCGCTAATAGACTTGCTCAATGCAGGGTTGCCACAAACCTTCAATTTGTAAAAAACACAACATTTGTGAAGTGCAATAAAGCACAGTGTAATGAACAAAGTGTGCCTATATTCTGAAGGTGGAGTAAGCAAGATGCCCTTACTTGGGTTAGCAGTTAAAGGTGAAAGAGGATTATCAAAGCTGACACTCTAATGCCACTTTTTGTTCTCACAACTGGAATCTTGAATTTCAACTAACTGACATGTTGCAAATCAGGAGGTGGGATGGAAGTTTAGTTTTTGATATGGTGAACTTGTGATGACTGAGGATAACCAAATGATGTCGTCAAGGAGGCAGTTGGATACATGGATCTGGAGTATAGTTGAAGACAAAATTAAGAGAGTCATCAGCATAGCTGGTATTTAGAACTATGAATGTGGATGAAATCTTTGAGAAAATGCAGATAAGAAAGAGAAGTGGCCTTAGGAATGATTTATGTGGCATTCTAATGAACAAAAGAGCCCAAGAGGAAGTGACCAGTGAGGTATGAAGAAAACCAGCAGAGTGTGGTGTCTTGGGAGCTGAGTGAAGAAAGTATATCAATGAGCAGGAGTGTCAATTGTGTCAAATACTATTGATTTGGAATGTATTGTAAATTTAAAATTCCTATTTCAAAAGAAATTTTATTAATTTCTTGTACAGAAACTTCTCATGGTATAGAACTTGCCAGCAGGCAGATGAAGACACCTGTCCCTATCTGCATGTAGAGTCATAAGAAGTGATTTTCTAACTTGGCTCTGCTCCTCCGAGTTGACATTTCCAACACCACCTAGAGGACCAGAATATTCAGTCAGGCTGGCAGCACCAGAGGTGGGCCCAATCAAATCCCTCTTGGCAAATTCTTATTCAAGAAATAAGAGGAAATATAAGATCCTGGGCACAAGTCCCAAAATACTATAGAGAATTTTTTGGCGGTAACTGCTGATTTCCAAATATAGAAAGTTTTCAAGCTTTGATTTATTTGGACCTGGAAGAAAATTGAAAAAATAAAAAATAAAGACAGGTTCATTACTTTCCTATTCTAACTACCCACTCAAAATGAAGAGGAGACTTGAGGAAATTAATCTCAATGATTCAAACCCCTCTCCTCTAAGAACATATTTTACTCTATTATGTGAGTATTTCAAGTGGAAGTTTTTGAACCTAAACAATCAGATTCCAAAATGAATTCTTATCTCCCTCCTTTTCATGGCTGGGTAGCTTTCTTCTTCCTTCCTTTCCTCCTTCATTCCATCCTTCCCCCTCTCCCGCCTCCCCCTTCCTCCTCCTCCCGCCTCTTCCTCCCGCCTCCTCTCCCGCCTCCTCTCCCGCCGCCTCCTCCTCCTCCTCCTCTTCTCTCTCTTTATTTGAATGAATACTTATTAAATACATAGAATATTCCTTATTCTAGGTCCTAGGTATACATCAATAAATTTTGCAAACATGGTCCCTGGCTTCATGGAATTTAGAGTCTGGTAGGAGATCAGACATTAAATTAAAAGCTATACAAAATGTTATGTAATTGCAGTTCTAATGATATATGCTATAAAACGTGAGACCATATTGTATCAATTTTTAACAGGTCTGTAAGTTCAGGGAAGACTTTTCCAAAAGAAACAGTATTTAAGTTGAGATCAAAAGGATAAATAGGATATAAAGTAATCCTAAATATAGAGGTTGCCTAGGCAATGGAAACAGCCTATGTGAACCCATAGAAAATGAACAAAACTATGCTTGATATATCCTTGATATATTAATAGATTGATAGCCAACATTATGTCAAAAAGTGAACATTATTCTTTTCACAGTAATTCTTTTGGAATCCTATACCAGAAGAAAAGGGCCCCCTGGTAAATACCACAAAATATGTTAATGATACAAATAATCCAAACGTATCTTTACCCCAAAACTTAGATGATCTATAAGCCAAAAGAGAATATTACAATGAATAATACCCATAGGAGCACTAATGTATCAGTTAATAAACACACTACTTCAATTTATAATATATAAAACAGAATTAAATTCTGTGCAAAATAATTATTAACATCCTCAGTGTAAAAGTACATTTTTTAGGGTATAATTTTGACTACTGTGACAGAAATTCAAAGCAATAGAATCTTAAACATGATAAAAGTTTTATTTTCTATTTTCTCTCATGTAGCAGCTTGAGTATAAGCATCCTAAAGTTGAAATGGTGACTCCACGGTGTTGAAGGCTCCTTAAATCATGATTTAAGTCTCCTTAAATCATGTTGCTCCATGATTCCTAAAATGTTGCCCTTATCTGAGTATTTCAAGATGACATATAAAGAAGAGAAATTTTCCTTTAAGAGACAATATTCAGAATTTTCTTATTTATGCTTTTAAGTCAATACCTTAAGAGAACTGGCCTGTCTTGTGACCACGTTTAGATTTAAAAATATGGTTGTTATTCCAGCAGCCACATGCCCAAGTGGAAAATATGAGAAAATAGTTATATCAGATAATTGGGGAAGACTAACGTTCACTATAACAATCAGAAAGGATGAAAAGCATTACGATAACCCAAAGGATACAAAAATGAGTAAGACTAAGTTCCTGACCTGAAAGTTGTCAGCATCAAGCAACATAAATGTTGTAGAAGAGAGGCAATGTTTGGGGAATGAGAAGAGAGGCATTAAATTGATTCTGATTGGGGAATTATCATTATAGAAAAGGGAACAGCTAAGCTAGACTCTGAAGTGTGTGTCAGGATTCAATGGGAAGAGGAGGAGATGAACATTACAGGAAGAGGAAACAGCATGCTATAGTATTCTCCTTGAAGGATCTGTATGTGCTTAATGTACTTACTGCTGTATCCACACTTAATCTGTTGTCAGATGACTTAAAGAATAATCTTAGTTACAAGTCTTGGTTCAAGTAATCAGTATTATCCATCTTAATTCAAAAATGAATTTATAAAGTTTTGAATCACAACTAGTACATTCCTGAATGGTGAGATCCTTCTTGATTGACCTAACCAAACAATAAAGCCAAGATTCTTCTTAGAACCATTAATCCACAAAGTATGTAGCTGCAAACATAACTTTTCCTTTTATATTCTAAAGACATTCTCAAAGTAAGGTAAACAGTGAAGTAGGATCTGTAAAATAATCCATCTCAAGAACATCACAACTCATAAAAATGAGATTAACTAGACTCCGATCTAATGAAAAAATAGTAATCATAATTTCCATTAGTATATGAATTATAGTTTTGAAAAATTATTTTACATATATTATCAGTTTATTCTTAATATAAATCTATTGTGTAGATATGGATGACATTGTTATTCTAATTTTAAGGTAAGGAAACTAAAGCTAAAAGACATTAAGAAATCACTCACTATCTGATATAAAGAGTTTCAGAGATAAAAATGAGAATCAAACACAAGACATAATAAGAACATGCAGTCATTGCTGTAGGAAAATAAAATTTCCTACATATGTATTTTTAGGTGGAGAAGCCAAAACTAAACATAAATGATTAAATGCTTTAATTTAACATAAATTAAAGATTAACTAAGTACATTCCCCAGTAACTCTTCTCTAATCTTACTGTTATAAAAGGCACCTAAACTTCCTTTTATTCTCATTGACACGGATGTAATATTTTTTAATTTCAGAATATTATAGGGGTACACACATTTTGGTTACGCAATTCTCTTTTGTAGAATTTCGGTTAGAGTTGTAGATGTGCCCTTCACCCAGACAGAATGCATTTTACCATTTAGGTATGAATTTACCATGCCCTTCTCACCTCTCCCACCAGCTTGATTTTCATTGAGTTTTACTTCCATATGTGCACATAGGTATTGATCCATCAGTTCCAATTTAGTATTGAGTGCATGTGGTCCATGGAGTACGACTCAGCCATAAAAAAATGGTGATCTAGTATCGTTTGTAACAACCTGGATGGAACTGGAGACCATTCTTCTAAGTGAAGTATAAGAATGCAAAAATTTTTAAACAAAAATGATGTAGTTCCTGGGAATTCTAGAAACAATGGGACTCTCTCATTGTCTTAATTTATGTATCAGTTTTTGCAAGAGTGAAGCTCTAGAATATTCTGAGATTTATTATGTAAGAAGATAGTTTAATGATCCATTCAATTCGTACTAATATTTTAGAAATTGTGTTGCTATAAAAGCTATTGACAGAAATGTAATAATTTCATAAAAACACTATTAAATCAGATTTATTGGAGATGGCTATTTTGTTCAATTGGTTAACATTTGTTAAAACATTTTAACAAAATATTCTTTAACATTTTAATAAATGTACAATCTAATTGGAAATTTCGTGGGGTATATTTTAACAAATGTTTTTAATTTCTGGTGTGTACACAAAACATCTAAAGTTTTATTTAAAAAGTCTTCTATATTCTGATTTAAAATACTCATTTGCTTAAGAAATCACTACTTGCCGGGCGCAGTGGCTCACGCCTGTAATCCTAGCTCTCTGGGAGGCCGAGGTGGGCGGATTGTTTGAGCTCAGGAGTTCGAGACCAGCCTGAGCAAGAGCGAGACCCCGTCTCTACTAAAAATAAAAAGAAATTAATTGGACAACTAAAAA